>PNEQ01087140.1:0-10030 GCA_003012365.1 Medauroidea extradentata | reverse complement strand
CCAGGCTTTGAACTGCTTTCTCCCCTTGATCTCTTGCGACATCGTTTGCCCCGCCGATTATCACAACAGAATCGTAGCCATTTACAGTCGAGAGGTCTTCTGTAACACAACGCAGCACTTCACGCTGTGGAGCTCCAGGTTTAGTGAAACCAACTGCACTAACACTTGCACCGCATGTTGATACTTCAGCGGCAACACCCCGTGCATGGCTATCGCCGAGTATTAACACCGTAGGCCTATTTGATAACACTTTACTTTTGTTTTGAGTAGGCACAGTGGTGGCTGTAGTACTGCTGCAGGTGGAAGAGACTTCTTGAACTGTACGTTTTGCTTCGGTTTTCCCGATGGTCCCTTTGTCTCGACTTGTGTAATAGTCCCTTTGCCTTGATGCTTTCTCGCAATGCGCATTATCCGAACCTTGCAGTTTTGTGGAAATTCGTTTAGGGCGCATTTTGTCTTGTTGCTTCCCGGGAGTGGAGTTGGATGGAAGATGAGGGAAATCAGAGTTGTTTAAGACAGAAAACCGATTTTTAAGCGGCAAAGTGAAATTCTGGGATGGAGAGTTGCGCAGCAGGTTTCTGTTTTGTGCTGTATTTGCCCGCACATCAGTCTTGCAAGGCGAGCGTATGTTTCGGCTGGCAGCGAGTTCTTCTTTCAAAATATTTATGATTTCTTTCAAGGACTCAACTTCGTCTTTTAACGTCTGGATAATTTTCATATGATCACTTGCAGTCGTTGAGCAGTGTGTTTCTATCTCCTCTGTTTGCAGATCGTAGCCATTTTCACTAGCACACGTGGCACAATGCCACTCGTTTTGCGGAATTTTACATTCGTCCACTTCACAACATCTACTATAATGATACCACGTATCACACTTCTCGCACAAAATTCCATTGCGAACAATTTTCGAGCATTTACCGCACTTGGCATTGTTTAACACAACATTTTTATGCGAAGTTACGAAACCAGATCTCTTCAAGGACGCCATTTTAAAGGTATTCCATCAAGTAGGCCCAAGGCTCGGAAGGAACGAGTTCCTTTGATTTTGTTCATTTATTCCACGAAACATAAGGAAAGAGTTCTTTTCTTGACATGTGAACAAAGTTCAGAACTTCGTTCTTTTATTTTACGAACTTGAACGATATTTTTGCGTTCCTATATTCGTTCACTTAAGCAAACTATATTTAATATAATGTTATTGGCAATGTTTGTCATCATTCAAACAACTAAATAACGATTTTGTACAATAAACGAAAAAATATTCAGTAATTAGGTTGCCGACATTACTGTTGACTGTCTGTGGTGCACAGTTATCTGTTGCTTGCTCCTCGGTGTCTTGTTAGGTTTGTTCGGGCGCCCTGAGATTTATACTACTTCTGCTATTTTCCTGCTCTTTTCTTACTACTTTTGATTTTATACGTTCATTTTGCCGGAAGTGTTTTTTTAGTAGCCTGTTCGGGCGCGAGGAGCACTGCTCTCGATCTCAGAAAGAGCATGCTCTTTCTGCTCCTGCTTTTGACGAAGAGCAAAGTAGCAGTGAGGTTTATAGCAGACGAAAAACGCGCCAAGTATGATGTTATTTTTCCATCGGGCGAGGCCTAACCAATACGTTTGGTTATGTAGCGAGGACTGTTTTGCCAGTTTATAAAAACTGATTCAAAAACAAAATACATTGTGTACCATATTAATTTAAATGTTAATAATGAGGCGTAGATTTCTCTTGTTGGTTATAGTAAGCCTTAACTGTACATGATTGATTGTAATTATTGAAAAATTAACACTTTTTGTCAGGCAAAACTATTATACACATTAATGTACAGTAGTAAATTAGTCCAAATGTAAGTAAAATTGATTTTGTGGCCAAAGGTTTTAAAAGTAAGTCAAACAAATATCAACAATCACGAATTTTCAGGTTTCATGAGCTGTTGTTTCGTAAACAACCATTTCGCGTTCTGTTGGTTGCAGAAAAGAATAGTGCGCTTTCTGCTCTTTCGTGCTATTTTCTATCAGAAATTTTCAATATGCTCTCGTGAGCAGAAAGCTCAGTTAGTTAGTTTAAAGTTGACACAACTGGCCCCAAGTTTTTCTTCTCTGAGACTGTCCAAACTCATTTTCCAGTTCGTGTTTCACCTTAGCGACATGACTTAGTAGCCTGCAATGTTTTGTTGTAATTTAAAATATTCATAGTTTTGGAGATAGAATAAAAAATATTAATAGAATTTTATTTCGGGAGGAGTTTATAATAAAAATTGTATGTTTGGGAAATGTCTACGGGTGTTTAAACGTCTGATGCGACAAGAGCATTATGTTGTCTGAACTCAATAAAGTATATTCCGTTTCAGTGTTTCCTTACTTGTTTTAGCTGATGTATACCATACGTATCTTTCGATTTGTGCAATATTTCTGCAGTGATTTTAGTGTGAAATGCCAATCAATGGATTAATAAAAGTGGTTTTACTATGCTGGTAAAAAAAGATGAATTTAACAATTTATATTCATGTAAAAACCTTTATAGTGTTTTTGCAGGTTAATCGAATACAACATATAATTTATTTTATGCAGAGAACTTGTCTCACTACAGTCCTAAATTGTCATATTCTGTGAGACAAAATAAGAGCAGTTGCGAAATACGAAAGGAACTTCTTGGGAACTTGCAAGTTCCTTTTGATGAACTTGAACTAGTTCCTATTTTGCATAAAGGAACTTGAACTGGAACTAGTTCGTATTTTACATAAAGTAACTTGAACTCGAACTGGAACTAGTTACTTTTAAAAAGGAACTTTCCGAGCCTTGAGTAGTTCTACATTTATAAAACAAAGTGGTTAATATATATTATGTAATTTCACTTGAAGTTGAAAGTGCAGCTTGTATTTAGATTTCTTGAGAAGTGTGGGTAGCATTTAGTTGCATCTTTCTGAATTTAATTGTTAGAAGTTATATAGTTTAGGGTTGAAAATAGTATTACAGTATGTGAAATGATCACAAATGAGTTACTTTCAGTAGTATTCTCTCGTAACAATATTCTAAACCAGTACAGTAGGTTTGCAGCTTAGTTTAGTAAATACCGTATATCTATACAGTATTTAGTTCTAGAGGTAGGCCTACATGATTTGTGTCAGGAGTGGACCCAGCTACTGGTTTTTTTGAAGGAGGGATGTTGTGTTATTCCCTGGAAAATGCTGGGTTTTAATGTGCAAAGTGGTTCAATGTAAGGAGTTTCCTAACTAAAAAGTTTAATTTCCCATTTAAAGAAATTTTATTATTGTAGGGATAAACTATGCTTTGAAAGTTGAGGGGTGACCCCTGCCCTTCACTTACTTGATCTGTTTTTACTTTGATTTGGGCCATTTTAGGTACTGGGAATTTTACTCTTAACGCTGAAAATACTTTGTAATGAACAGTTATTAAATGAAAAACTTCTGTAACAGTTTCAGTAAATGTACTTTATAATAAAAAATACTTTAAATAAACTAAAGAACATTTTTCCTGAGATTTCACTGTACTGACAGATATATTTCATTTCAGGCATTGGCATCGTAAGAGACAGGATAAGAACATGTCTTGCAGTGTTTCAAACAGTACAAGCAATATGGAGGGAAGAAACTGAATATTTCTGTGCATACCATAAGTTAACTGATTAAATAAAATTAGGTCATATGACATTTTTTTTTTTCCCAAATAAGTTCACTGTTTTCCATTCATTCATATTGAAGGGTATTCCATCTGTCAGTAACAGAAAACCGTCTCACTGAAGTAATAAGCTACATCTGTTATAGAGCGAAATTTAAGTCGTTGTGCTAAATGTATTTGCCCTAAATGGGTCCATATAAACTGACATCTAGTTTAGTGAAATTTCAAGTAGCTCAGCTAGACCAAAATTGCATCCATGTTTCATTTCGTCCAATGGGTTGCGCGAGACAAAGGTGTACATTGTGTGCTGTGTAAGGTGTGCAATTCGTAATACTAGTTGGTAAGTGCCTCCCGAGATTATGATACACTTCTTTAATCTTTTTGTCGAGGATGCCTATGTCATTTATGGCTGCTCATTCTCAAGGCACACCCATCTGATAAAAGAGGCCGCTAAAGTTTGTAAAGTGATGTTGGTGGTACTTTCCCATGGGAATGCAACATTTGAAAGAGCATTTTCAGTGAATACTTATCTGCTAACTAAAAACTTGCAGGAAGAAACACAAATTGCACATACAAGTTTATGACTTTGTTCAGTGTTCTGGAGGTATAGAGCTTGTCAACATCACCAAGTCCTTCCTACAGTATGTAAGAAATGACAGTTCTAGGGACTTCTCCAGTTTTAAATGCATTGTGTTATATTAATGTACTATTAATCATGTTTATGTTAATGTGCCTATATTGACTAATTTAAAAATTTAATAACCCACTTTTGTTTAATTATTTTGTTTCATAAAAATTTCATTGTTTAGAAACCTAATTATTTTATAGATAAAAGTTACATTGTTACGAATGTTCATCAATACAGGTCTGTAAAAAAGGAAGAAACGCATTAAGTTTGATGTTTCTACCACCATTAATTTGACTTGTGTATTGTGTATAGCTAACGACACTAACAATTATGTATTAAGGGTTATCTATTGCCTATTGGTAACAAGGTGTTATATTCTGTGTCAATTTGGTAACATTTAGTTGCTTCCAGAACTAAATAAAAAAAAAAATTAAACAAACACTTTTTCTTTTACTATTGTAAGGGAGTTGAACCAGTTTGAGGCCTGTCAATATTATATTGTGTATTACAGTAAAATTTTGCAGGTATTTGAAAAATTATCTTGGAAAATTCTAGCTTTGGACCTGGAAAAATCTAGGAATTTGGCTTTCTAGACCTGGTAGACACCCTGGGTTTAGTTAACTCTACAATGATTTTAAAGAATTTTTTTGAGGGTGGGGGAGACATGATTTTTTCCGGGGGTTTTTCCTTTCATATATATATATATATATATTAGTAATGTTAGCTTTAAAATTTAGGTTTTTTCAATATGATATTTAATTTGCAGGATGTTGTTGTGCATCCTAAATAAAACAATTGTTATAAATTCCTCATTAGATGGTTTAGGAAGCTGAATCTTTTTAAATTGTTTTGCCATAGTTTCCTGGTGAGATGGGATTGGCATGTAGAGATGCCTTGACGTACAGAAATTTTATTTATAGGCTCTTGATGCATTGTAACCTTTCATAGTTAGCAGTTTGGAAGTCCTGGTGACCTTGTTTTGTTTTGAAAGTTTCTTTCTGTAGCAGTTTTAACATTTAAACAAAGTGTAGATTTCATCATATTTGAAAGTTAGTGTTTGAGGTATATGTCGTTATTATTCCTGAAACGATTATCTTCAGAATTGGATACTTTGCAGTGAAGAGCCTTCACCAGTGTGGCGTGGTAGTAGTAATGCTGTATGTTTGTGTGCAGGAAGTCGGAGATAGAATACTATGCGATGTTGGCCAAGACGGGCGTGCACCACTACTCTGGCAACAACATAGAGCTGGGTACGGCGTGCGGCAAGTACTTCAGAGTCTGCACTCTGTCCATCACAGACGCTGGCGACTCTGACATCATTCGTTCTATGCCTACAGGAGACGCGCAATAATTCCTGTATTTATGTACTAATAAAACTCTTCTCGTTTTTTTACTGTATTATACCATTACCATTAATCACATGGGTTCAAATATAATGAACTAACCGTTCACAGTATTTTTGCTCCATTAGGTGTGTTTGTCAAGGCTTTGATCACAAGTTTATCACATACATGCAATTCGTCTTGAACTGCCAGAGGTATACTGAATGTTTCAATTCAAATTATGTGATAACCAGCATGAGAAGAGACACTTTTTACCGTTATTGCTAACACTTGGTAACGTAATTCTAATTATTACGTTCCCCAAATATGATGGTCTCTTCATATTTATAGTGAAGTTCCACTGTATAAATGAAAAGCAGGGTACTGCAACTTTAAGGTGTTTTCGAAAGCTCACTAGCTGGAGTAAGAGAGGTTATCTCAGTTTTAAGATGCTGAGAATAAAAAAAACATGTGTCTTTTATAACTTTAAATATTCTTCATACATTATTTTATTTACATTTACATATAGTACAGTAGAACCCCGATTTAACTAAATGCGTCAGGGTTCAAAAATGTGTACTCAAAATTGTGGTGTGGAAATGCTAAACGAGCTAAGTGCCAAAAAAGACCAAATTGAATTTTACATCAAAATGAACTAGGTGTCGGTGCCAATATAATACTGAAAAAGTAAGTCTCAATAATTTTCCTGACAGATTTTGTGAGGACTTAAAGATCGCCGTCCCCATATGTCCAAATGGTTTTTCAGCGCTGTTTTTTGCCTTGTACATGAAAACATATTTTTGGTACTTAGCTCCTTTAGCTCTTCCACTCTACAATTGATGTTTTATTTGTTTGACTTCATTTTTTTAGTCCCCCCCCTCTTCTCACTTTTCAAAAACAGTTGAATTCTCTGACATGTTTCTTTGGAATTTAAGATAGTTAAAAAAAATGACTAGGCGCACACAGAACATACGTACTGTTTTTATAGTCTGTTCACGTTAAACGGAGCACTCTTCAACACTTATAATATCCAAAAACTCTACTTGATTGGCTCCTAAGATAAGTTCTGAGAGTGATGAAACATTTACACTGGTTTTTAGTTTTGTGTAAGGTTTAATATTACAAATTGTAAAGATTGTACAATGGCTGAAAGAAAACTTCTCAAGCTCACTTTTTGTGAACATTGTATATCATCATTTGGTAAGCCACAGATGCGAAAGAAAAATTGGCGAAAAAATGTCAGGTGAGTTACATTCCATAAAAGTGCATGATGACCAATGCTGAAATCACATAGGTGCAACAGAAGTGATATGACAGGCGCTGTGCAATGCTAAAAATTCTCGTTATTGCGAACACAAGTTTGGCTGCTGTGCAATAAAAAACCGGTATTACGTGTAAATAGTTCATAGCCATTACATACTAACCTCTAGCACAACATCCACAGATGTTTGCAGTGTTTCATATTTTTCCCTTTACAGTAGAACCTCGATTATCCGTGATAATGCCAGGGGCGAGTGAGTCGGATAATCAAAAATCTCTGTTAGTCGTGTCATCTCTTCCTTAATGGTCTCCTAGCTATCGGACAGCTTTCCGCTAACAGTAGGTTTATTGTTTGTACTCTTTGACAGTTGCTTGTTGATTTTCTGCTGTCTCAGGATGTGGCGTGTCTGCGTGAAAATAAAAACTGCATGTTTACCAGCTATGGTATACCTATATTTATCTTCAAGTGTTGCACTATGCTATATATGTTCATGTTTATTGTTCACATTACAGTAAAGAGTTGAAATTTAAAACAACTGAGTTAATATATATATATTATTAACATTTTTGAAAACTTTTTTAGGAAAAAAAAACTACTCTGAAGTTTTCTGTTTTTTCTTAAAGAAGTCTATTAATTTTTTTGCCTCTATTTGTTTATTTTTTAACTTAATGTTCAGCCATACTTTCCTTAAGGGCGCAGTCCTCCCGCAATTTTCATCACCATTTTTTAAATTCTTATTTGTACCAGTTATTTTTTTTTCTTCTACAAGCCATCAAATTTGTTACTACTTGACCACTGGTCACGTGGGAGAAAAGCAAGCTACCGCTGTGATGTTTGTTCTTGACCACCGCGTGCAACTGGTGCGACGCACCACAGCACCTGCCATAATACAGACAGCCGGTGTGTAGAAGTGAACTGAAAATTACAAATGTAACTATCTTGGTTTGGTTTGTGTGATACAGCTCGAGTTACTGGAAAGTCATGAAAAACGTGTGCATTATCTTTGTGAACTGAATGTCAAATGTAACTTGTATGTCTGTCTGGAAGTTAAAAACTGGTTGTGGGAAGGAAATTAAGCATGATAAGGAAATACCGATACTTGGCTTACCAGTATTTAAGCCTCATTCACATGCCTACCATGCTTATCACAATGTTGTTACATTATTTGTATTTCTCAGTTTTTGCTGCTGTTTCTCCACAACCGTGTGCCATGAACCCATGTCAGGCGCAGTACATTTCCCCTCCCTACGTACTACTTGTGTCACGCTTTCCCTCACAGAACTAGTTGTCGTGGTCAATTAGTAACAAATGTGTAGGTTTTTAATTACAGTAGAACCCTGTTATAACATTCCTGGACATAACATTTTCCTGCTTATAACATTACTTTTCTTTGGTCCCACCACTTTTCCATAAGGCATAATACTTTCATTTCCTGCGTATAACAGCACTGGTATGTTCATTTCCTGCATATATCATCATCTTTTTTCTCAAACATTAATCAAAACTCATGTAAAATTTTTCTTAACTGTATTATTTTAAATAAAATAACTTAGCTGTAGACTAAAAACATCTGTTAAAACCAAATTAATGTCTGGAAAACTATCATAAGTGTACATTACAATGAAATTAAAGACTGTGATCCTGAATGTGACGATCATGAACCTACAGAAGACAATTGGGAAAGCCTCTACTATACACACAATGTATGTATTCATCATGTTTCTGATGGCACAGTAACTACAGCCCCTTTAATCTCATTGTAGGCTTATTTACTGTACATAAACTATCAAATTTTAAGTTACTTTTGCGTAATATCCATTTATTGGTGTAAAAATATTGATTCCTGCTTGTAACATTTTCCTGCATATAACACTTTCTTTCACAGGTCCCTTGAAAAATGTTATAACAGGGTTCTACTGTATTAAATTTACCCTCTTTGGATTTTAGTATAATTTAAGATTTCGTAATCCATATGAGTTATTAATTTCCAAGTACATACTGTCGTCTTATATGCAATGTCCATTAAGCATTCTGGCCCCATGTTTTGCTGACAGCAGCACAACATCTCTACACAGACACGCTACCCAGCACCCCCCTTGCCAAAGTCTGGTACTGCCTCTGAGTCACCTCGCTCGGAGAATGTTATAGGCCTGGAAATTAGTACAGTCAGAACTCGTTAATAAATACCCCATTAATATGAAATACTCGATAGTACAAAGTTAAAGTTCGGCCCCTTCAACTCGTATAAGCTTTTATAGGTTATATGGTTCGTGTATTACGAAATAACGTTAATATGAAATACGAAGTCATTTTTGGGCCCAACAAGAGAAAGTACTAAAGAAAAATATTGTTTAATACGCACTTCTAAGGTAAATCAACGTACACTTCAACGTTTGTAGCTTACGTAATAGTTATAAAAACATTGTGCGCAATAATGTTCCCGAATCCCACATAAACATTCCACAGATTCATATATGTAGAGACACGAATGTTGCTCATAAGAACTTGATCAACACCGCCATAGAACTTGTACACGAATGGTAGACTCTTGAGTTATCCATCGTACGTTCGCTTCTGAAATAAGCCTACTCTGAGCACGGCCATAGCGGACCGAGACCGTGACTCTTAGCAATCAATTGCACCCTTTGGTTGCCGTCCGCAGTGTGTGCCATCTTGCGCAGTGCGTGGTAATCTATGACGCCATATGCGGTTTATTGTTTCCTGTTTGTAATGTTTTAGGTTACGTGCACGTGGAAGTTTTTAGTTTGAAATACGTAATTACGTACGTTCTTTAAGGTTAGATTTTCTGCACGAAAAAAAAAACGTTTTTTTTTTCTTGAGATGGCATCGAAAAGGAAACGAAACGAACTTAACTATTCAAGTCAAGTTCAAAATAATTAAAGACGTTGATACAAACGAGAAAACGAAAACCGAAATTGCAAAGAAGTACGACATCCCCCTCTCGACGCTGTCAACGATTTTGAAAAATTGCGAGAAGATCGAAAATGCTTTTGAAAGTGCATCAGGTACAAACATTGCGAAAAGGAAAAGGTTGCGTGGCCCGAAACATGAAGAGATGGAGGAAAAGTTAGTGCAGTGGTACCACGAAATGCGTGCGGCAAATTTACCAGTCTCTGGTCAGGTGATCCAGGAAAAAGCTGATTCCATAGCTTTAAAGTTGGGTATAAG
>PNEQ01087139.1:0-10030 GCA_003012365.1 Medauroidea extradentata | reverse complement strand
ATATCGACGATCTGGCAACAACGCTTCCCGCGGCACGAGTCAGAGTTCGCGCGCTCACGTCTTATTGGCTACAGTATTTAGGCTGTAGTTTGAAAACGGTGCATCGGAGACCCAAGGTTCCTATATTTTTCTGACTCTGCGTAGTGCCCCCGACCCGTGGTTTCAGTTTGTCGGTAACCTTTAGGAACAGCCTGTATATAAATAAATAAATAAATAAATAAATAAATAAATAAATAAATAAATATATATATATAATTTATCTGGAAATGATGTACATTTTGTTAGAAAAGATTTTGGAAAATACGAAAATGAAAATAGATTGATTTAATATCAAATAATGAGGAAAACGATATTTCTTTTACAAACATATGAAAGGCGGAGTAAATTATTGATACATTTTCTATAAACTCTATTATATATTTGCAGCTGTTATTACAAACACTGTAAATTCTAAATTGTAGAACAAACTTTGGACTCAGCGAAAAAATTTTTCAGGCTTCTGGGCTGGCACCGCATCATCATGGTTGCAGGCTTAGTCATTGATGTTTAGACAATTGCTCAACACCCCTATTGTTGCATAATCATCCTGTCCTACTTCAGTTTCACCTATTAAATACACTTAGCCTCTTGTGCAGCTCTAGTTTTCCACACTGCACCACTGCGAGGTGGGAAGTGTCCGATGAGAGAGACAGCGGACACTACCCTGGTGGGCAGGTCAGTCCCCAGGGTTACAGTTCCTGCCACGTTACCTTGCAGACAGACTACACACCCCACCAGCGTCAAGTGATTTTGTAGCCAACGTGAGATCTAGTCTTAAAAAGTAAAGAATCTCTGAAAGCACAAGAAAAGGATCAGGGAGAACCCCATAAAAGACACCTACCACTTGGAGAAGTGGAGAGAAAATCTTCTGGCATCCTATAACCCTGATACCACCAAGATGGTAACCGTCAACATCTTTACAATACCAGACTGCCCTGGAAACGGGGAACGTCACATAGAATGTGCCCACTGCAGGTGCTCCTACCACTACACAAGTCTAGGCTGGGCAAAAGAGGGCCGAGACACAGAAGGTCTTGAATATTGATGACGTACCTGCCGCATAAGACAAGAGAGATGCGACAACCCTGAATGTCTCGGCCAAGGCCACCACAGGTTCACCTGTTCCTCCTGGTGACGCAACATCCACTATGTATGCCTGGGATAGTCAAACTGCCCAAGAAACAGCGAAGGGCTTGACATCCACTGAAACTAGAGATGGGCAGAAGGAAACAATTTACCGCTTCGAAACATTTGAAACGGCACAGTGAAATGTTTTGAAACAGTGTTTCGAAACAATGAAACACTTGCATAAAAAAAGGGTCTTGTATTATGTGCTGTGCTGAAACATATTTGTTTCATTCATTTCTTTGCTGCTAGAGATATTATTAATTCATTACCAGTGCCTGGAAGTATTTTAAACAGGATATTATAAATACCCTTGGTTAAAATACTTCTGTGCTTGGTTAACTGTGGAAACTACGCATAAAATATCAAATTTTCTATTGTTTTTATAAATGTGTCTATAATTTTAATATCTCGCAATCTTTCATGTCTAATTAAGTAATTGTAATGACTTACGTAAAAGAAGTTCTGATAACTACTGGTTGCCAACGCATTCTAAAATGTAGTCGCGGACTTTAAGAAAAAGAAGTAGAACATTCAAACATACATCACCATGTTTGTTCCATAATCCGTACAATTACATTATGAAATACCATGTCGCATATCAAACTATTTGCCATTTCCAGTACAAAACACTTTTATCAACGTCTAAGCATCTCTTTAGGCTTTCTGAACACTGAAAAGTGTGACTAGTGAAATAATAGGATAATATAAATAATTAATATATTTTTAAACCTCGTCTACATACAGCACTTTTCATAACTACTAAAGATGTTTTCTGGCTGTGTTCATGCTGCAAAGGCCATTGAATCAGACGTAAATTATCACGGTACGAAACCATCGTTTTGCTAAAATAATTTAACGTGAAAGTACTACTTCATTTCTGAAATGTGAACCATTTGCGCTAAAAGGTTCCTGTTTTTTTTTTTTTTTAATATATTGTTCACTAAACTGCTGAAATTTTTTCTAGAAATAAGCATGATTCTTTACAAAATATATTTTAAAAATTCTAAAATGCAAAACGTTAATGTTTTAATTAATATGTCACATTACGTGACGTTCATGCTAATTTCTCCTAACAGATACATAATTAATAGCTATACTAAAACCCCTTTTGAAGTTTCATTACCATGCAGTTTCCAAAACATTTACTGTTTCCGAATCATGTTCGAAACAGAACGCAGTATTGGCTCGTATGATGCACAGAGACAGTATGAAACGATGGACAATGAGACAGTGCTGCTTGAAACAATCTCATTAAAATACTCTTTGAAGCAAAAGTTTGCTGAAGCAAACAAAACAATACTGTTTTGAAACACCAACCGGCACTGTTTCGAGACATTGATACAACTTGATGTTAGACACAGTGTTTCGAAATATACACACAACGGCTAACTCTAACTGCAACACCTACAAAGAGGGAGTCCGACTAGAAGCTACCCTTGGATGCCTCATTCCAAGACATAGGCTCACAGCCCATCAACCGAACCTTGCTAATAGAATACACAGGGAAACCACATGAAGACCCTCAGCAATTCCTTGCTGCTTGCAAACAAGAGTTCAAGTGCACTAAATTGCCTACCTCAGCATGGTTATCCAAGGCCAAGTTACAACTAGAAGGGAAGCCCAGGAATGGTGGAAGAAGTATGGCAATTCCATTGTCACCTGGGACCAATTTTCCACCTAGCAACAAGCATACTTCTCTGGCAAAGCAGTAATGGGACAGTCGACCAAAGAACTATACACGCAATACCTGAAACACGGGGAGGAAACAGAGTTGTTCATCCGCTGGAAGGTGATGCTACTACAGCCGCTACAGCCTAACCACACCAAAGAGGAGGCCATCAAGATGATAATTTTGAGGTTACTACCAGAAATTAAGCACCCCTCAGGAACCAGACGCTTACCTCAATTGAAGACCTCGTGCACTGTGCAAGAGTTACGAGAACAAGATGTCACAGAGGAGAAACAAGTTGGAAGATATCTCACAGAAACCGCACCAGCCACGTTCGAGAGGAAGACAAGTGTGCCACTGCCACCATCTCAGCCAAGTAAATACCACACTCCCCGAGTATCGTTTTCATAAAGAGTGTAAGAGTATTCAAACCAAGCAACGCGAGGCTGTGGCAAGAGATAGCAAAGACAAATTTATGTCCGGTGAATTCAAGCCACAAATGGGAAATCGAAATACCGGGAACAACAAGTAAGCTCCACACCCGGCACACTTCCACAAGGGGCTACTCAAGTCACCAACATAACCAACACGATCCCAGGTTGCAGCTACCACGGATCGTGATACGCATAGAAGACAGAGAACAGATAGAGGTCATAGACAGTGCTGCAACTACAAACTTCATCTGTAGTTACCTGGTACCTCGAGTGACCTCATCTAGAGTTGAACCAGTACATATGGTACAGGAAGGGACAGAACTTCAGCTGGCAGGAAAAGTTGTCATGTCCGTACAAATTGGATACCTAGAGCTGGAAGTGACCTTCATAACCGCTAATTACCTTTTAGAGGAAGTAATCCTGGGTCATCAATGGCTGCAGAACCAGGCCGAAATAACAGGCTGCCTACAGGAGTGCATTTATTTGGAAAACCCAGAGAAGTTGTTCTATCACCTTGAGACACCCGACAAGGACTACTCTGCTGCAAACAGTTGAAAGCCAAAGCCTCATCCACCAAGTCAGACCTGATCAAGTAAACAACCTTGTGAAACTCCTTAATGAGAAGCACAGGGTATTTTGACTTCTTAAGATCCATGGGACAGATGATTGTCATAAAGCATGAAATCACCCTAACCACAAGAAATGTGGTCTAAAACAAGCCTGCTTCGTCCTCGCCAGACAAATGAAAGGTTGTCAAAATCCAGATTGCCGAAATGAAGCAACTGGTGATTATTCAGCTGACCCAATGAGCGTGCAATTCCAGAGTTAGTGTGCCAAAAAAATGGAACCTTGAGATTCTATGTGAATTACCATGACCTCAACCAGATAAAACAGTCTATCACCCCACCAGACCTGCTCATGGATCATATGTTGAAGGCTTTGAGTCAGGCCAAAATCATTCGCAAGCTAGATTTGCACAGCAGCTAATGGCATATTCCAGTAAAACCAGACTCCCGGCAGTACACAGCATTCACTATCCTCAACAGAGAGAAGCAGGAATTTACTGTAATGTCATTTGGTCTAAAAACACCCTCACTACCTTTCAACAAATGACCTCCGCTATAGTGCTCACAGGGTAGATAGGGAACTTTTGCCACGCATATCTGGATGATATGATTATTTTCTCCAACACTTGGGAAGAGTATCTACGTCACCTACAACTGGTTTAGAATGATTAAAAATCCACAAGTTCATGTGCAGACTCAAAAAATGTCATTTTGGAACTACTGAAATTGATTTCCTAGAGCACCGGATAACCCCTTCGGGAAACTACCACCAGGAGGAGAATATACGAGCCAACCAAGATAATCAGCCACCACAGAACCGCAAGCAGCCGAGAAATTTATTGGGGCTATGCAACTGGCTGAAGGATACCACCACGTTCCAAACACCGCAGAACTTATGAAACCACTTAAAGACCTGCTCCATGGAGCAAAGGCCAGGAAATGGATGCCAGAAGTTGCTCAAGCTTATCCACATGTCAAGGCTGCCTTTTGATCGCCGACCAAGCTACATCGACCAGATCCCACCAGACCGCTAATCCTTTAAACCGACACCAACAAACATAGCTTAGGGGCGGTACTGTATCAGCAAATGCCAAATGGAGAAAAGGAGGTTACTTCCTATGCCAGCATCCAACAGACGGGGTCATAAACCATACCACATAAATGAGCAAGAATTCCTTGCAGTAATTTGGGCTGTCAAGAAATTCCACTGTTACCTGGATGTCCCTTACATCCTACACACTGACAACCAAGCCATTATTTGACTACAGAAGGCAAGTGCAACAAAGTCATAGTAAGGAAAACAGGCAGTCCTACTGCATTCTTTCTCTTCGCTCCTCTATTCCAGCTCCCGTCTCAACCCCATCCTCACCCATTGCTGACCCTTCAATGCAATTCCTACCTCGGCACATTCAATACCCATACTGTTACATCATCCTCCTGTCCTTTTTCATTTTCGCCTACTGCAGACACACAGCCTCCTGTGCAGCACTAGTTTCCTTCACTGCACCAATACGAGGTGGGGAGAATCTGACGAGGGAGACAGTGGACGTTGCCCCAAAGTCGGGTCAGTCCCCAGGGTTGAGTCCTGCCATGCTACCCCTGCACCCTCGCGGATAGACTACACACCCGACCTGTGTCAAGAGTTATTAGTAGCTGTGTTGCCAGGACACGGAGCAGGCAGGAGTGTAGGTTAAAGTTTTTTTTAAATTTAGGGCCCCGGGACGCATGACACAAAGGCTACAGGAGCATTTTAAATAGAGTCACTCAGATGAAGGTCAGAATATGGTAGGTTCAAAGCATCTTGTTCATCGAGGCAGAAGACAGACGTTCAAAGTTTCTATTTTGTGGCTTGTAATGAGCACAAGCGTGCTCTTACTCACTTATGCAACCCATAATAACTGGCCGATGCCTCACAAAAATAAAAGTTTTTCCAGGTGTGTCGCTAGGTAACCAGTGCGACAAACAAAAATTAGCATGACATGAAGCATACAATGGCAGAAGTGACGGCACACACCTCTTCTCATGCTGACAGAAACAGTCCAGGCAGAGGGTATATGTATTTAACATTTTGAGTAACTTATATGATTGAATAATATATATAACATACCTGCCTACTTTGAAAAGTTCAAAAGAGGAAGATTTTTTGATGGAAGAAAACATTAATCCCAGCAATGAAGTGGGGGGTCTGGGGGTCCTCTCCCGGAAAAATTTTAATTTCTTTTGCAAAATGGTGCATTTTAAGAACATTTCTGAAGCAAACATTGAAAAAACTAACGTAGGAAATATAACCATTTTTTAAGAGGCTAATTTCTATTTCAGAACAAAGAGTGACCGTTTTAACAGATACTTAAGCACTGTTGAAAATGTCAACAAAGAGGGTGATTTTATCTACAACTTGAATGACTCAAAATTCATATTTATACTATGATCCATTATTTACCACTCACAATAAGTCACATGACATAATGAATAAATATTGAAATTTTATATTGTATGCGTGAAACTAGAGGTTTTATATTAAATGTGTGAGTTGCCATGATATTATTTGAATATAATGATTATAACACTTACTGTAGTATATAAGGAAGAATCATCATGTGAGCGTAATAAATAATAAATTATGTGCTTATAATTAATAGCTCAGAAAGGAGCAAGTGTGTGTATTTTGCTGTCATATGATATCGGCAGTATTGCAGGGCATGGCACGCAGGTTGCGGCACGACCCAGTTAAATTTTGCAACACAGATTCGCATGCAGCACTGGTGAAGAGTCAGCACTTACCCAAGGCGGCCAGTGTGGGCTTTCAGTTTGTAAACTGTGCGATGTGGCGCGCTTACTATATAATCCTTTCTGCGCCACGAATACGTCATTGTTTCTCAACTAATATTGGTAGTAATGTAAGCTCGTAGTGTAAGTTATTGTTCAAATTCTTAATCACACACTTCTCAAAGACACAAAGGTATTGCAGACACTGGAAGAAAGAAACCCACTCGTTCTAAACAGTTCTGAGATCCAGGGAAACAGCTAGCCCCGTGGTTCGAAGTACGTGCTAGGGACACGACTTGCCAGTCATTAATATGATGCATAGACTGCTAGGCCAGATGGAAAGACTGAGTACTGAACAAGATTGTTAAGGGTTTTAACTAAATGGAAATGATGCTCGAGACACAACCACTTATGCCTGTTTAGATGCAAATGCAGGTTAACCCACGTCCATTTAGTAGATAGTAGTTTTATCCAGGAGGTCAAATTTTCTCGTGAATGGTCACGGGACCATTTAAGGCATTTGGCAGACAGGGAGGGATCTGACCAGGGTGCTGCCTTTGGTCTCATGTAGCATCGCTGACCTGAGGGACAAGTCCAGGCAGTACAGACATAGAGACATGAGATGTGATGTGACTTTTACTGTGGGTCATGTGTGCAACACAGTTACTGGCGTTGTACCACGAGGACATCGCTGTTCTGACCTCCTTGGCGTAAATCATGAGTGCGAAATTCCTCCTGTGTCCTGTATAGTGAAGGAGTATCATTTCGGCTTAACAAATCTGACTTAAAATATCTTTCTGAAATTCCAGAAGAATACCTCTCAATACATGTACTGGTGGTGTTTGTGACGGAAGCTTCTCAAATGTAGGAAAACATTCTGCAAAAATAAGCAAAAAGCTTTATTCAAATTGCAAGTTAAAAACATAAACAACCTTTCCTCTCTGCACAAATATCTTGAAAAACTTTCCGACTTACTACTTGTCTTTTGAATTTTGCAAGCAGGTCCCGAAGAATCACTGCTTTGTTATACACTAGAACTTTGTTTTGCTGAAGTCTGACTGACAGTTTTCTTGTTTGAACGAGAAACATTATCTGAAGAAGGCTATTTGGACACTTTGATATCTGATAATTGTCTAGTGCAGAAGTCTGACTGACAGCTTTCTTTCTTGAACCAGAAAAATCTGTTTGAACAATTTTGAGATCTGATAGGTGTCTAGTGTAGTGATTTTATTCTGCTTCGAACTCTTAATTTCTAAGTTAAAAAAACTTATCAGGGGGTCCCACTGTTCTAGAATTCTAGTCAGGCATTTTTCCAGAGACAACCAGCATGTACGCACATGATTTAAAATTTTTTTAACCTCTGTGTCATGAAGCAATTGAAAATCTTTCAGTTTCTCTTTCCTCTTTGCACTTTTTTCTAAACCTCATCAACATTGCATGGTAGACATGCTGATACCTTTTCTGCTGCCAGATTAACTAAATGGCAGGGACCACCAACAAGTAGTGGCAATATTTACACCAGTTGCAATACCTGACAGGGTAGGTACAGACAGCACAGAATTCTCAACCTTCAGTCACATTGTCAAAATATATAACAACAAGGGGATATAATTTTGAATCACTTTCATTTGTACCATCTGTAAACATGGAAAATTAAAATTGTTTAAGTATTTCTACTAACGGCTCTTCTTCATGTTTTGCTATTTTGCTAACTATTGCTGACGTTTTCATTCTAGCAGATCCATATTTTTCAGCTATTTTTTTTTACAATCAGAGAAAATTTTTTTGAGAATAACTCCGCATGGTTGGAGCAACTGAACAGCAAATTGTGCTCTAAAATAAATGTTGCGAACATGCACTCAGCATTTACAATTTTCTCATCTTTTTGTGATGACTTCCTGGCAAAAAAGTTAAGTTTTTGGTTGTTTTCGATGCACTGGGCACTATCCTTGTGTTTGTTCATTTGGGTATGATTTACTACGTCTCCCCTTCCCGCGTGCGAAATGCTAAAATTGCAGCGACAAAGATAAAATGTGAAATGCTCACCTTTCCTCGAGGAAAGAGTACACAAGAATTCATCACTAAATGATTTCATGAAGACACACAAATACTTAGTTGCTTTAGTTTCAGACATCATAACATATGATGTAAATATGTAGAAATATTAATGAAAACTCACACTTCATCTCCAATTTCAGACCATCAGGAGACTGCTGCAACGTAATTAAACTGTATATAAATATATTCAACACCAAACTCGCACTTCAACTCCAATTTCAGACCGTCAGAAAACTACCACAAAGAAATTAAACTATATATAAATGTATATCCAACACAGACGTCAACATATTCATGCACACACGAAACCACCAACATATTATGCTCTGAACTGCAGTAGTCTACAATCAACTGTTTGTGCGACGTGCAAATCACAAAGATGAATTCAATAGCCAACCACATTTATGTTTGCTGTTAACAACTTTTCTGAACAAGAACAATTTATTATTATTGTAGGCCTAAGTTGTAAATTATATCGCGGTTTAGCTGACGTGGTTACAGACTGTTTGATAACAAAATAGACATATTATGTTTACATTTTAATCATTTGCTTCCTACTTAAAAAATATGAAAAGGATACAAAACAAAAGCGGGAGAAAAAATTAGAAAGCGGGAGGGTGGGAGAATAAACAAAAAGTCGGGATCTCCCATCTGAAGCGGGACACTTGGCAGGTATGATATAGGTATTAAGGTAATATTATATACATATTGTAAATAATTTTTATAAAAGCTAAGAGAGGTCCTAGAGGCCTGGAAATGAGGTTCCAAGAAATATGTGTTGCTGGTGTTCTGCACCGCCTTCCTCCCAAAGTCAGAACATGCAACAAGTCACACCACAAGAACTCTAGACAATGCAGCCTCCTTGAACAGACGCAGAAGCAACGCCTGGCAGCTAACAAAAAATTCAGAATATTGGGACTTTTACTTATTCTTTTATTCATTTTAATAACAACCACTTCAAGTCACAAGCAAAGATCAGCACCAAAAAGTAGTGGTCTGAATTTCTTCAAATTGTAATAAAAGCGTGCTACCATAAAATTTCTACGGAATTTGCAAACAAAACTCTGTATCAAAATTTCTCATCAAAATGTAAACACAAGTTTGCCACATTTGCAAAAAATATGGCAATTGTCTGTAAAATGTTAATTAATTATATGAAAAATATATCTACAAGAGTTTTAAACATTAAGGATACATAAACTCCAAATAAAGTAAAGCATAATATACAACTAAAAGATTAAGGCAATTCATACCTGTACTAAAAAAAAAAAAAAAAAAAAAAAAAAAAAAAAAAAAAAAAAAAAAAAAAAAAAAAAAAAAAAAAAAAAAAAAAAAAAAAAAAAAAAAAAAAAAAAAAAAAAAAAAAAAAA
>PNEQ01087138.1:0-10029 GCA_003012365.1 Medauroidea extradentata | reverse complement strand
GATTGGCGAGTAGAACTCCACGTGGAGTAAGTTTTTGCAGCGTGGAGGGATTGCTAGCATGGCGTGAGGAGAAGTGAGGGGAGAGTTGCTGGCCGACCATGGAAGACGACGGACGTACGAGGCTCGGAGGGAGGTCGCCGAGGACGCCAACATGACATAAGGCTAGTGTGGTTAGGTCTTAGACCTTTTGTTTTTTTTTTTTTTGTAGTATGTAGTCTTAAGAGATATCCACGGCCCACTAGGGGCAGTCGCCAGTAGGGTGCCGAGCCGCTTCCATTGTAAGTAGTTGACACGACGTTTGCAGTTCGTACTTTGATTAGGTTTTGAAGTCTCGTTTATTTTAGTTGAAGTAAATTCACGTTTTGTTTATATTAATATATATATATATTTTTGTTTTTTTTTCTCTGTCGCCGACCAAGGAAATCGTTGAAACTTTCTTTAAGAATTTGTAACTTCAGTCTCTGATTTTTAATATTATTTTTTTTTTATGTTGTCAAGGATTTATAATTTAATTTTGAAGCAAGATTATTGTTTATTGTAACGGAAGTGTTGAAAATTAAATAGAGTCGCTTGATGGCGAAACATTTTCTTTTCATTCATTCTTTTAATGGTTAAGATACCTTTTGGGTCAGAAAGACAGTGGTATTGAGTTTCGAGTTGTTTGATATAATTTTTTTAGCTTTGTTTTAATTTTTCTTTAGTATGTCACAGAAACTCACCCCAGTTATCTAGATTTTGGTACCGTGTTTTACTATTTGTGGTTACAGCCCCGGAGTGCTGTTTTTTTTGTCATAAATTGGGGTCGCGAGCTAACCCCTTGCAATAAAGTAGTTTTGAGTCGAGATTTGTTTCTTTTATAGCTCGTGGTGGAGGTGGACGTTAGTTGTTTAATAGACGTGGTAGTAGAAGCTGATTATTTCAACGTGACAATACAATCAATTGTATTCTGTATTCCCCAAAAATCTGATAGCCCATGTATTTACCTTGACAGCAATTAAGTTTAAAGTATGTGCAGCACAGCGTTGATGATGTGGCAACATAAACTGCAAATCATTCATCCCCTCATCCAAAACTGATGAAATTTCACAAAATTCAATGTTTTGTTCATCCACATTTTCATTCAAAAGCTCCTGCACATCATCAGCAGATTCTTTGTTTTCATGCTGCTCACCGACTTTCACCCCAAACATTCTAAAAATAAAACACATTGTATTTTTATGGTAAACAAATTTTTTTTAACAATACACACAACATACAATGGCTATATTTACACTTTTAAAGTTTAGTAAACAAATATTTTACTTACGAGAATGCTTTTATGAAGTTGGAGCCACTATCTGTCACACAAGTCGTGACCTTATTCTGAATTCCAAAATCTTTCAGAATTTTGTCCAGAGCAGCAGCTAGAACATCATAAGTTTGCCGCCCTTTCAGTCGTTTGATTACAAGCATTGCATATTTCCTTTGCAAGGTGACAGGATCTAACCAGTGCACAGTCACTCCTATGAAACTTCGATTGAAATGTGACCAACAATCAGAAGTTATCGCAACAGCTTCAAGTTTTGCAAGTTCTTGAACCAAGCTCTCTTTAAGCAAGCAATACTGTTCATGTAGTCTAGAACACAATGTTTTTCTACTCATAATATTCCAGTTAGGAGCAAGACCTTTGATTAGATTCAGAAATGAACTATTTTCCACTATGGAAAAAGGCTGGGCCGATTCACAAACAAAACGCAAAATAAGTTTATCCACAGTTGCCTGGCTAACAACTGAATGAAAGTTAAGGAGAGTTTGTTTCTTGACAGGAGGCATATTATCTGTGTTATTTCCACCCAATCTTTTCTTAGAATCCAACTGCAGTTGATCCATTTCCTTAATTTTTGCAGGGTGAACCCTCTGAAATAAAATACACACAAATATTTGTATATTTTCTATTCAAACATTTCACAGATATATACAGTCAAACCTCGCTGGTACGGCACCCTGTTCGTACGGACATATTTTCAGGAACTGTGAATTTTTTTTTTAAATTTTAGTTAAAAATTAAAAAAAAAACATGGAGATCGATTAAATTACAGTCACAAGTCTACAGATAGTAAAAACAAAACGGGACTGTACTGGGACTTTATCTTGATCATTGCATTACACTGTAAATTCTGACAAACTCCGCGGAAATTTATTAACTCTGCAGTGCGCGGTGTGCCATTGACGGTAAAAGGTGTGCCGTGCGCGGCCGAGTTCATTGAACTGCGGCGGCGATCAGCTGTTATATCTGCACTGTGTCTGCCGGGACGAGCATGCAAGAACGGCATATTCTACGTCCCGCCCATGGCAACAGCGCTAGCCAATTGACGACGACGGACAGGTACAGAGCGCACATGATTGGCTGATGATTCATGCAGTGGGCGGAGTCACTCTGAAGATATCAAAACTGAACTGCCCATAGATGGCACCACTTTCGCGCGCATGGCATCCAAGGAAACGTAAAAATAATTCCCAGATTAGATTATTAATACATTCGTCATTGTGTTCCCGGCCATGCATTAATTTTAAAAAGCTACCTAACATTGATTATCATTAAACTCATTTTTAAACGTACCCGAAAATCGGGTTTCTACTGTAATATAAAACATTTCACATTTACCTGTATGTGTTTCCGTAAGTTGGAAGAAGAACTCCACACTGCTTTCAATGTTTTGTTTCCACTACTCCCACAAAGCAAGCACTTTACGGCCATATTTTTGTCATCTGATGCGTCCACGACGAGTTCAAAGTACTTGTTTAAATATGGAAACGGAAATGTCCGCATTTCTTTAAATCCTGCTTCTTTTTCTTCCTGTTCTGGTTCCATTTTATATATATTTCGTCAATTTTTATAAACTATTATTCACATGTGTGTTTACAAAACACAGACGTCAGCTAAACTTTGTTGGGTAGGCTACTAAAAGTAAAACGGAAAACACCATAGAATAGGTAGGCTAGATATCTATACCATAGAGTAGTAGACATCTTTTGCAACGAGTGTATTTCCATTGCATCTGGTGGCGATTATGTACGCTACTCCAAAAAGAGTAACGATTACAGAAAAGTAACGATTACTATTTTAGTTCTATGCGTAGATTACGAATAAAAATTACAAAATTTTAGAATGTAGCGGTTATTCGCCTAATTACACCAAAAGTAATCGTTACTGGTAATTGAATTACTTGTAATTAATTACTCCCCAACACTGTTGATGACAGGAGATTCAAATAGTTTGTCCTTAAAATTAATCGTAAAATACAAGAAGGCTAAAAACCTAAAACATTAATTTATATTTCTACAAAATCAAATTTTCATTACTGAGATTTGTGTATTTTACTCGAAATTGGTACTGTAAATAATTATAAAAAAACTAAATTTTTAGCATGAATCTCTTTCATAAATAATTTTACCAAATTTTATATTTAGGCCTATATTATGTGCGATGCATTTCTAGCTTTTCTGTTGCTTGTAGTCGGCAACAATCATTGCCTCCGACGTATCTTGTGATTGGATTGTTTTGATAATGAGCATTGGCGTGGAGTAATAATTAGTGTCTAAATCGAGGCGATGTACGGACGGCGTCTGTGCACAGTTCTGTACAATCCCTTCCTCTCCTTTACCCTTTCACATTTGGTTTGGGTTAGTTTAAAACGCCACACAATGATTTTGTTGGGTTAGGAATCTACTAAAAATAATAATAATTCGCAGCGAAGGACTTGGCACGCCTCTGACGCAGTAAGTGCTGGTGTATGTGCAAACGCTCGTTTCAGACCACCTGCGCCTGTCGACCGCCTCGTCCTGCTAATGGCTAGACAATAAAGGAGGGGTGGTAAACTGAGCTTCCACCGGGCTCCCCTCCCTTCCTGCTGCGCGCTGACTTGACACATCCCTTCCTCCAATACCAGCCTCCTCACTCTCAGGCCGGTCCCGCCCCTCTTCTTGGCATTTACTCCCGCTCCCACCCGAAATCCAGTTCGTGGTCCACTGCATAAAACCCTTAAGATCGTCAACATCGCGCACTAGGTTTGTAAGCGTACCTAGCTTCTCGTCAAAATCTTTCTTCATTTCTACTATACTTTCCTTTAACGACTCGATGATTTCCTTGAGTTTTCCCGCCGTTTCCTGTTGCAGCAACTTGTATTTATTGCACTTGTATGGCTTTGAGCCTTTCTGTAGGGCTTTATAACCACGCTCACTTATCTGTACACACTCTATATGAAACCACACATAGCAATCGTCCTCACAGAAAACTGCGTTTTCTTCACTTTTTGCTTTTAATCCGCACACTCCACATATGTCAACCTGTCCACCCGCCATCTTTATCTTTACATCTTCTTTGATTTATACAAGTTCATTGATCCCCTTGAGCAAGGCTCGATTGGGGATCTTTTATCCTCAAGGTTATACAGTGGCGGAGTAGTGCATATATATATATATGAATACAGTGCATACTTTTTTACTTTACAGTTAACAACTGAAGAAGATACTGAGGAATTGTTGTATCAGCATTGGTAGTACATATATATGAATACAGTGCATATATATTTACATTACAGTTAACAAATGAAGAAGATACTGAGGAATTGTTGTATCATCATTTGAGTACTAAAATACTAAACAGTAGATACTACACAGGAGTTAACAATCAAGGGCACACAATGGTTTGTTAGACTCACAGAATATATACACATACATATAATAGTAACTAGTGAGTAATTGGTCCAGCAGACATATGGTCAGACACTGGGGGAGCTCTGTGGCAGTGCAAGCCACAGAAATATAGTGTTGTAATTGAAAATGTCGATTGTTTAGGTTTTCGGCCAAGGTTTACAGTGGTTGGTTACTATCTCAAACATATACACTTACAAAGCTTGTGGTAGGAGAATATTGGTTTTACAAAGTATATATCTTGACGTTCTCACTAACATATGTTAACATCTGAAAAAAGTAGATTAATAAAATAAAATTTTCTAAGTAGGTTCGAGAGCACAAGAGCATTTGGTTTATGCACTGTTTTAAGTGGATATATACTGTTGCTTTATTGGATCTAGGTTTAGTAAGGGATTATGCTCTGCCAGGTGCTAATGTTATCTAGCAAATTGTTTTTCAGTTTTCATTTAAAATCTTTTGAATTGCGTGAGTTTTTTAGGCTTGTGTGCAATAAGTTGAATAATTTGAATCCATGGAACCTGGTACTGAGTTTTCCGTATTCAGTTCTGACACTGGCTAGGTATTTGTCTCCAGCACCTCTAGTATTTTGGTCATGTTTTGTATTCCCCGCGTCAGTCAGAGCAGGGTTGGAGTAGACGTATATCAGTAGGTTAAATTCATGTATACCCTTGACTGGCAATATGTGTTTACTTGGGTATATGTCTTTGCTGTGTGTTGACTATGGTAAGTTATACACTGATTTTATGCATTTATTTTGGATAACCTGCAATGTATACAATTAACTTTTATTTGCAGAACCCCAGAGTGAGCTCATATACTGCAGGTGACTGTCTACGAGTGAATTATAAATCATTCTCTTGACTTCAGGTTGTACGTTGATAAGCCTGAATAGGGCACCAGCTACTGCAGAAATTTTCTTTATAAGGCTTACTACATGGAGGTTCGTCTATGTGTAAGCCTAGATATTTTACATGGGGTACTCTTCTGATAGCTTTATTGCCAACCGTGAGGTGGGGAGTATGATCCACTAGATTTTGGGGACTCCTAAAAATCATGAAGTTTGTTTTGTCAGCATTTAGAATTAATCTATTAATTTTAAGGTACTTATCAAGTTTATCAAGGTCCTGTTGCATTTGAGTAATTAGATGGGATTTGTCTGTGTTCTGGCAGTACGATATTGCAGTGTCATCAGCAAACAATGTCAGTGAGCCATTCAGATGTAGGGAGCCTATATCGTTTACATAGATAAGAAATAATATTGGACCTAGCACGCTGCCTTGTGGTACCCCTACGTTTATGGGCTGCATTGCACTGATGTTTTTGTCAATTTGCACATATTGGTGCCTATTGGTGAGATAACTTCGCAGGAGCTTCAATGCTTCTCCCCTGATGCCGTATATCTCTAGCTTCAGTAAAAGAATGTTATGGTCAACCATATCAAAAGCCTTGCACAGGTCTATAAAGATGACACCAGCTAATTTGTATTTGTCAATTGAGATTCTGATGTTGTCTATTAGGGAATTACGAAAACCATATTGATGGTTCGAGAGAAGGTTATTTGATTCAAGAAAACATTGTAGCCTTGACTTTATGCACATTTCGGATATTTTGTTTATGATGCTTAAAACAGAGATTGGTCGGTAGTTATTAACCGATTTACTGTCTCCAGATTTGTAAATAGGGATAACTTTAGCTATTTTAAGCTTGTCAGAGTATATACCCTCTTGTATCATTTGGTTTATTAGCTGTGTCAAGACAGGTGCTATTTCCCTCTTACAGAGCTTCATGGTTTTAACTGAAATATTGTCAGGACCGGGGCTTTTGATTTTCAGGTTATCAATAATGTTAAGAATTTCAGAGTCAGTGACCGGTGTCAGGAATATTGAAGATGGAGATTTTTCGAGTGTGTGCAAACTATTAATGTCAGCGTCACAATGCTGTGGCAAATTTTCACAGAGCCTGGTTCCTATGGTAGAGAAATGCTGACAAAATGTGTTGGCTATTTCTTGTTTGTTACTGATTAGTATGTTCTTTGAGTTATGAGTGTTTTCGATGTTAGTATTTCTGCCAGTGCTCCTGCCTAGTAAGTTGTTTATATTATTCCACATGAGTCTGCCATTGCCACAACATTCTTTAAAGATTTTACTGTAACATTTTGCATGCAAGTTTCTCTTAAGCATGGTGATTTGGTTATTCAAGGCGGAGAGTTGTTCCTTGATAACGATATTGGATCTTTTTTTCTTAAACTTTTTGTACACTTTGTCCCTGTCAGTGACTAGTTTTAAAAAGCTTTTTGTAGCCCAAGGGGCAAGGCCATATCTATTTATTTTACGGTTAGGGATAGTAACCACTGTGGAAGCTGCATTTGTGGCTTTTGTAATAATATCAAGTAAGTTTCCTAAATTTGTATTTACATCACTATTCTGCTCTTTGTTATTCATCTCGTCGATACTGTGTTTTATGATATTGGTTAACTGGGCATGATTGACTTTGGTACGTACATCTAGTTTATTAGGAACTTGCTGCATTATCTCTACTAGGACTAGATTATGATCGCTTACTGTTGTGTTGATTGTACAAGTTAAGAAGTTATCGTTCAGGGAATTTGAAAGAAAGTGGTCAATAACTGTTTTTGAGTTCTCGGATACTCTTGTTGGGAGATTGTTCAGTATTTCAAAACTATTAGTGGTACAGGTGATTTTGTAAAGTATTGAGCCAGGTTGGTCTTTGGTGTTGATGTTAAAATCACCTGCTACAATTAACAATAATAATAACCTCTTGCAGTTGGGCTTTCGCCTTGTGGCAAGCTCACATACCTCACTGTCCCTCCACACCTCTCCTGAACAAACCTACCTTGTCAACCCTCACCAGCTCCTCTAAGCACATTCCACTCCCTCACCGACCTCACCATCATTCACTGCCTACCCCTCTCTGTCGTCCTTCACACCCTCAGGATCTTAAGACTGTTCCCGATCATCAAGGTCTACAATGAATGGAACACAAGCTGGCTAGTTCACATTGCGAACTTTATTTTACAGAAAGGTGCATTCCATTAAAATTTTTAATGCAGAGTTAAAGCTGCATTTTGTGTATTGGGGGTGATTTGTGCATTATTTATTATGCCAACTGCAAATATAAGTTATAAAATGTAATTATTGTCTCTAGATATTATTTTGGTGCAACATGATGGTCAATCGGCACTAATTCCTTTAATAGCTTGTTTACCATTAGACTGTTTACAGCAAGTATCACAGAAAACAACACATTAATACAACCAATACTGCCTCAAAATTCTGTACTTGTTATTGACATACGAAAGTAAAAAATATGTACATACTTAAAAAAAAAGACTTCATGTTCATTTATTTATTTATTACCCAATGGACTAAGAGAATGAGCAAGTTGCTCACTGAGTATGGGGCTTGTCAAACAAGGTACAGGTATACATTTAATACATACACTCTGTACGCTATATACAATCAATTCAAGTGTTCTCACAATTGCATTACGCTTAAGGAAGTTACATTGAGCTAGAAATGAGAACGTTAAGGTCATGTTACATTAATAATACATAAATCTAAATTCTAATACATACATAGTCAATACAAAGAGGCCTACATTTTTAGTGAAACAAAGAGCATGAACATGTAGCGGTAGTAACAATTACGTATGAGAGAGTTTTACCTTTTGGAATGCTAGTAAACACTTTTAAGAAACTTTAATGATAACAAACCTCGTCTAGATTAAAATACAGAATCAAGCACCCTACATTTACCAAAATACACAATTTTGTACATCTCATTTTATACAAATCAATATCCATCAGCAGTAAGATGTGTGCTTTTGATGTAAGGGTAGTGCAGTTTAGGGTTTCAAAGCCAGTTCTATGAAGACCAAAATGGTTCAGAACTGTGAAGAAACTCATCCACAGTGTAGAAAGCATTTTTTAACATATGAGTTTTTAATATTTTTCTAAATTGTAGTTTAAGTTATTGCTTGTACAAAGTTCTTTCATTTTAAGAGGAAGTTTGTTATACAATTTAATTGCGTTATAATATGTCCCTTTCTGACCTGTAAAAAGACTACTGGATAGACAGTGGATATTTGTCAGCGTTCTAGTACAGTATTGGTGAACTGATGAATTTAGTTTGAAAATTGAAGAATTATCTGAAAGAAATAGTAGCACTGAATAGATGTACTGGGATGCTAATGTAAGTATTCTTAAAGTTTTGAAAAGAGGTCTACAAGAGGCTCGACTTTTCTTTTGGCCTATTATACGTAGCCTACTGCTTTTTTCTGCAGAACAAATATTTTTTTTTTGCATTAATGCTGTCACCCCACAGTTTAATTCCATATTTCATTGCAGAATGGAAGTATGCAAAATACACTGATCTTAGGGCATCTGTATTTAACTTGTTTCTCATACACCTGAGAGCATAGCACGCACTGCTCTGTTTGGCCATTAATTTGTCTACATGAGTATTCCAGTTCATATTTTCATTGATTTGAATTCCTGAAAAAATAGTGTCCTTAGTTTTCTTTATTTCTTTGTCTTTACACCATAGTTGAAAGTCATTTTTAATTTTGTTACATAGTACGAAATCAATGATTGTCTTGTCAATATTTACAATAAGTTTGTTTGCATTAAACCATTAATCTAAAGTGGTGAGTACTTGGGATGCATTTTCTGTTAGCATGCATTTAGATTTATTTTTAACCGGTATGCTTGTAACATCTGCAAAAAGGACTCATTGCCTGAGACTCAATACAACTAGGTAGATCATTTATATATATATATATATATATATATATATATATATATATATATATATATTAGAACAAGGAGGGGTCCAAGGATAGAACCCTGTGGAGCCCCACGACTTACTTTACAGGATGTAGAATTAATGTTAAATCCAGAAATTTGATATTTTATACTTACTTTTTGAGTTCTAGAGGTAAGGTATGATTTAAGTAAATTTTTGAAGTTGCCTCTCACGCCATAATATTCTAGTTTATCTAAGAGAATTTGGTGATTGACGCAGTCAAAAGCTTTTGCTAAGTCATAGAAGATGCTGATGACAGATTCATGGTTGTTTAGTGCTCCCAGAATTTCAGTAGTTAATTTGAAAATGGCATTGTCTGTTGAAATTTTCTTTTGGAAACCAAATTGATGTCGAGTTAAGATTTTATTTACTATTATGTGATATAGCAATTTTATATATATATATATATTATACACACACACACACACACACACACACACACACACACACACACACACACACACACACACACACACACACACACACACACACACACACACACACACACACA
>PNEQ01087137.1:5188-46859 GCA_003012365.1 Medauroidea extradentata | reverse complement strand
TTTTTTTTTTTTTTTTTTTTTTTTTTTTTTTTTTTTTTTTTTTTTTTTTTTTTAGAAAAGATTTCTGCATCAGTTAGCTTCAGTGCCTCGTGTGAACATCTGCTGCTCTGATTCACGGTCAGTCATTGGCTGAATATAACTATCACGTGTCTTAAGGGCATTGGACCCGTAAAATTTCATTTTTTTATATTTGTGCCAAACACTGTTCTAATTTTGCGCATCATATAACACGTCATTTCCCCAACTAAAAAAAAAAATTAGACCACATAGTTTTTGCATAATCACTCATCTAAGTCACAAAATGACCATTGCGGCGTAGCAAAAAAAAAAAAAAAAAGTAACTAATGAATTCAAAATTATAGAAACTGAAAGTCAGTGTATCACTGCATGTTATGACATGTTTGACAAAATTTAGTTTTTAAAATTTCAGTAGTAGCCAAAAGGCAAAGCTACGCAAAAATGTACTCATTTCCGTCGATTTTTTTTAAAATTAAAAATGTATCGCTTTGTGTCTACAAAACTATCTTGAAGCAGTTCACATCATTAAGTATCAACATGAATGATCTTATTTCTGCAAGTTAATTATTTTTTATAATTTTGGCTACATCGCCAATGCCATTTTGTGACTCTGATAGGTGATTATGCTAAAACTATGGGACCAATTTTTTTTATTTGGGGAAATGACATGTTATCTAATGTGCAAAAGTTGAACAGTGTTTGGCACAAATATAAAATTAAATTTTTACGTGTGCAACGTCCTTTAAAGTTTAAGTGTAAATATAACAAACGTGTGATATTCTCAGTTAACCTTATTCTGACTGGTAGAGTCAAGCGAGAAACGTCTTGAAACAAAGACAATCAGTCAATAACATACAAGCAGAACTGCAGAGGTGGAGCTAAGATATTGAAACAAGTTCTTGCAGAAATATTTTCGCGTAAATCAGGTGACCCTAGTGATAGGCTGACGTAACTGCTGAACGTTTAAATCGAAATCAGTTAAAGGAATTTTTTTTTGCGGCCATAATTATCAACGCGAGTAAAAAACAAAAAGCTCAGCCCGCCTCATGCGATTAAACCCTACACATATGTCATTCCTGGAGGGCTGGAAAATTACGTCACAAATAAATGTCGTGCGATTTATCCCGTTACGCCCGCAAGGACAGCCGGTTGACCGCCGGCTTGATTGTGGGTAAATATTTAATGCGCAGATGTGCAGCAAATGACGCGCCGTACAAGTTTCGCGAGACAATACACGAGCGGTAATTAACAACACTGGAATTGGCGCAAACAACGGAGATATTTATTGAACGCGCCCAGTTCAAAATTACGCGGCGTCGATTCATCGCAAGCCTTCCCTGACGGCGAATAAATTCTGCTGCACAATCACAGCGTAATCAAGTCGCAACCTACACATGTTCGGGAGAGAGCATGAGCAAAATTATGTTTAATCCTGACTGTCCCGTGAATCACTAACATTTTCAACAACAGTAATATATGAGGCAAAATACATTTGCTTCTATTTAATTGACGTGCCCAATTATTACGCATCCTTTTTTTTTTTTTTTTGTTTGTGAAAACCATTACTCTACACCAATTTGTTTCAGTGTCTTATGTTTACATTTGCGGCTCTTCTTCAAGGTCAATGATTGGCTGTTTTAACTATTGCATGTCTATTATTATTTTAAACTTAAACGAGAGCAGATATCAAATATCTGCTGGCAGTTTTTTTAATGGTTTTTGCCGTGATAACAAATTTTTTGAAACCAAGAAACTATAAGGTTTCGACAAAAAAGTCGATTAACCAGAATTTTGTTAATTATAAAATTAGCGAAAGCCGTGGTATTCACTGCCTTGAAAAAATCAGCCAAATGGAGAAGACAATTTTAAACAAAACAGGCAGACAGATTTTTGATATCTGCTGTCGTGTAGACGGAAAAAATTAATATCACTAAAAATGTTAAAACCCTTAAGGGCGTCTAAGAGGGGCAAAATCATAATTTTATGTTTATATGAAATAGTGTTAATTTTGTAGCCGTTACTTGCGAGTGTATTTTCTTCGTACCGTAAAATTTAACTTAGCCAGTTTTCCCATAATGGCATTTCAAAAGCAAAATTTGCACGTTTTTAGTTCTTATAAGTCGCAAAAAACCAATTAACATTAATAAATTAAGAAATGTACACTGAAGCTACATATAACGAACCACTGGTTGACAAGTTTTACAATTCATTACAAAATATATTTGTATTTAAAAAAAATCGATAAAAAATTTAAAAATATATATATATTTTTGTATTTTTTTTAATTCAAAAATATATATTTTTTTGTATTTTTTTTAATTCAAAAATATATTCTAACGTATAATAAAACATGTTAAGCAATAGCCCTAAATGTGTAGATTCAGTGTGAATATTTCAATTTATTTAGGTTCATTGGTTATTGCGGCTTATAAGAACTAAAACGTGCAAATTTTGACTTTGAAGTGCCATTATGGGAAAGCTGGTTTAACTAATTTTTCTGTATGAGGAAAATCTACTCCGAAGTAACGTCTACAAAACCAGCACTGTTTCATACAAATACAAAATTACGATATTTTCCCCACTTGAACGTCCATAAGGGCGCGGTGTACAGTAATTTTCATTACCATGTTATAATTTTTATATTGGTACCCGATAGTTTTTCCTTGTTTTAGACTAAAAAAGTGACTAAATTTAGCTGTTTTAAAAGTTGTTTACGTCGCATATATTTTGCGCAATGGCTCGTTAAAGCCGAAATTTGCATGTTTCCGTTTTAAGGACGACACTAAAACCAACTCACCAAACTTAAAAAAAAAAAAATGCACAACGAATAACGATGTTGTAGGCTACAAGTTCAGCTATGCTAAACCGCAAAAGAAATTATTTTTGTATTTAAATGAAACATTGAAATTTTTGAATTTTTATTTTGAATTTTAGCATTTTAATTTAAATACAAAAAGTTTTATTGTTTAATTTTATATACGTGAAATTGTAGTCTGCGACGTCATTGTCCACTAGAATTTTTTTTTCTGTTTGGGAGTATGTCAGTTGGTTTTAGTGTAGTCCTTAAAATGGAAACATGTAAATTTTGACTTTAACAAGCCATTACGGAAAACTATGAGATAAAAAAATTGCATAAGAGCAAGATTTAGACACATTTTGTGTCTAAAATAAGGAAAAAAAAATTTTGTACAAATAAAAAATTAAAACATGGTGATGAAAATTGCTGTACACCGCACCGGGTGTTCAAGTGCGATAAAATAATAATGTTATATTTTTATGAAATGGTGTTAGTTTTGTAGACTATACTTGCGAGTACATTTTCCTCTTACGTAATGATTTTAACTCGCATAATTTCCTCATAACGGTGCGTCAAAGTTAAAATTGGCATGTTCTGCTGCCATGCAAATAGTGAAAACCAGTTGACTTACGTACGTGAAATAATTCACAGTGAAATAACATACTATGGACTACGCAACAAAACAGTTTTTAAAAATCCCGCGAATAATTTTTGCATCGAAAGAAATTCCTGAATTTTCAACATTTCCTGTACTTTCACGATTTTTTTTTAAATTCAAAATATTACGTTATGGTCTTTTAAATATATTATTGCACATCTCATGGGATGCAATACCATAGTGAATTAATTTATTCAAGTAGGTCATTTGGTTTTCAATATTTGCATGGCAGCAGAACAAACAAATTTTGACTTTGTCGCACCGTCATGAGAAAACTATGAGAGATAAATTGTTTCGTAAGAGGAAACTGTACTCACAAGTATCGCCTACAAAACTAACGCTATGTCATAAAAAATAATATGATTTTGTCGCACTTGAACACCATTAACGTTTTACTGCAAACCACAGACGTGTGGTGTCGGAGTAACTATATTCTGATAGGCATATTCAAATGAGAAGCGTCTTTCCCACAAAGACACGCTATGAAAACAATGATACAGAACTTTATATACGTACGTAAGGCATTGAAACAGGTTTTTTTTGCGATAATCATATGTCCTTACCACGATGAACCGGGTACAAAGGCACTCGCCTACTGGCCGTGTGTTAGTGTGAGTGAGGCACGGCGCCAAGGGCGATGTTGACCGGCTCATTTAGTGCAGTATCACCTCTACAGCAAGACATTGAAACGACGTGCAGTGGTATCGTGGATCACTCGCCTGACTAGCCTAACTCTTTCAGTGGACACCCAGTCTTTTCACTGGTAGAAAATTTTGAGCAAAGTTCATTGTCATGTTGCTATAGTAGTTTTACACGAATCCCGTGAGTAGTTTTTAAGATATAACAGGATGGAAAAGCTGTTTTCAGCCGTTTTGAGGGACTCCGAAATTATTTTTCTAATTAACGTTATGTTTTGAAATTATTTTTCCGTCATCGTTTAGAAGTGTGTTTGCTTCTCGTACAACGACACAATGGGAACATGTGGAATACTTATATATATATATATATATATATATATATAATATATATATATATACGAACACGCTGCAATACATTTTAAGCACGTGGTAGGCGACCCCCTTAACATGTTCTTTATTTTATATCGTAAGTTCCCCCGAACTGCATATTTCCTTGGTAGATAATGTACAGCAAGTGGGCTCTACGTCTCGTCGATTGCGATGTCATATCAGAGACGGTCAAACACAACTTTGCACAAGAGCAGGAACTAGGAGAGGAATCAGCCATGGCCTTCGTTAAGGAATCAGCTCAGCAACAACCACCTGGAGCGACTTCTGGAAAGCACTGAAAACCGAAATCAAGATGGCCGGAGCCGGTAATGGAACCCGAGTCCCCCGAATGCGTGTCCGATGTGTTCCCGTTGCGCCAACCTCACTCAGTTGCCTTGGAAGAGTCCTACTGTGAGAAAGGTGGGGGGAGAGGAATTGTGAAATAATCGGTCAAGTCCAGTTTTACCAACAATTTCAGTTTTTATTTTTTTGCAACATGACATCGAATAAAGCTGGTAAACCGAAATCAGTGCAGTCGTACTGGAAATCGAACACACGTCCTCATACATGCTATTCCAATGTGTTTAGTCATAAACTAAAACTGATTGTAAACCAACAAATGTTGCGAGGATGCAAAATAACGGCATCGATATACAGCAAGCCGACACGAGAGCACAACTTGCTACCTTGATGACCGACGAAAGACTGTCTCTTCTTCTCGGAAGTCCAGGGTTACCAACTCTTGAAACTTCACCACATGCCGTGTTACCAAGCACGAGGAGAAAAACCTGCGGTGCGGAAAATACAAATTTGATGTGTCCAAATACAAATTTTTAGGACGATCATATTAAAACTAACACACCATTTACGATATTTACAATTCCAAACACAGCGTTTTGTCACTTTGCAAGGGCCGCGGAGGCAAACCATTCACCTCCCACCAAGGCGATCCGGATTCGATTTCCGGCGGGGTAGGTCCCATGATTTTCGTATCTGGGAATAGTGCCGGTCGATGCCGCTGGTCGGCGGATTTTCTAGGGGAACTCCAGTTTCCCCCGCCCTTTCATTCCGACGCTGCTCCATACTTATTTCATGCCATCCACCAGCGCTAAGGACCTCTATGTTGAGCGCTGACCAAAATCTCTCTCTCTCTCTCTCTGTCACTTTGCACCCTCTCTCGTTTTACTAATTGCACAAACATCATCCTGTAACGTGTGTGTCGAAGTAGCGTCGTGGATTGAGAAGGGTAATATAAGACACGTTTCGGGAGCATGAAGGCCTATTCACAATTGCGATGTCCGAAGTTGTGCCCTAGGACAAGAACGCGTTGATTGACGCACGTGACTCTGTGACTTTCCACCAGTGTCCAAAGTTACAGTGTCTTAGGACAAGCTTGGTCCTAAGACAAATATTCACCATTCTTAAGTTTTGTCTGAAGTTGTGTCCTAATACAGAAGAAAATTTCAAATATTTTTGCGGGTAAATATTACTAGGTGTTAAATTGAAAACATTGAATGCAAAGACGGGAAAAATATAAGGTTTAAATTAATAGGAGCCGTACAAAATATTTATCAATCAGAATTTTGGACCAGGTTCAGACACAATAAATGTGAACAGCGAGGGCGAATCTAACCACGTCCACTGGACACGGCCATATCAAAATAGGCCTTAGAGGTGATTCTTTGTTCGGCACTGATCGGGAAACTTCGCAAGATTCGGGCCACAGCCCCCCTCCCCCCACATGGTCCCTGTTCTGCACAGACCTCACCGCCTCCTTACCCCTCCCATGTGATAGTTTAGGTTAGTTGAAGTTAGAATAAATGCTACGAAATGCTTTTTGTTTAGTCAACAGGCGGAATGGCTAGGTTAGCGAATTACTATGCTATTGTTTTTCCCTACAATTCGACTAAGCGAACAATACTTTTGACATTTAAAACAACTTAAACTGCCACAGAGGACGATGAAAGGAGGGAGGGTTCGGCACAGAATATAGTCAGTCAAAGTTGAAGTATTATTTCATGATCATCCCGTATTTTATAGGAACGAATTTACAACCATTTTGTAACTACTACGTGTCTTCTCGCACTGTTATGAATGCGTACAATCAATTTAATTTCTGTTAAACTAAAATAGACATCTTGCTGCTTACAATGTGTCTCTAAATTTAGTGGGCACTGTAGGTAACAATCAAATACGTAGCATGCATCAGTCAAGCCAGTGTAATAATACGAAGACATCTTTCACAATAGTGCCTCGAAAGTCGAAATTAGCTCAACATACATTGCAGCGTGTAATTAACCTAGGAATTGAATCTTAGTTCCAGCTGTCTGTTGTCACACACGACACACTGAAGTAGTTTACGAAATTCTTAACTCGTTAGTAGGCACTATAATTTTATTTACTCATGTAACAAATAACCAAAAGTTGAAGGTTTCAGCTACTGACAAAATTAAATAAAATGTACTACAATGTACAGGCTTATTAATAATGGCGTGTTACTGGCAACTTTATGCCCTAAAGATGCCGGTGCTAACTCACTTAGCAGTTGTTAAATATTTTACAACTACTTTAATAGATTGTGTAAATGCAAAGAAACAGTGAGAAGAAGATTTACTTGGCTAAGTTAACCGCACACACACACACACTCAATTCAATAACACGTAATATGTGCTTCTGTTTTCAGTAAATTTTCGATTTATTGAAGCTTCAGTATGAATAAAGTCGAAGTTTAAATGTATATATAGTTAATAACTGTCGTGAGTTGGTGCTTTTCTGAATCACATTCAGAAAGTAATCTAGAAAGTGTTGCAAACCATTGCCCAAAGGTGCTGAAAAACAATAATAATAATTTTGTGTGTACCTAACCCTACCCAATATTTAGACCTTTAACTAAATGTCTTTAACTACAAGTAAATTATAGGTGTGTTTCAAAGTTTTCACGTAAGCAAAAACATTTTAATATTGCTGTTTTCTGTTCATACATATTGAACATAAACCACTATTCACAGCAAGGTAATACGCAGGACTCGGTATGCTTCTAACAAAAGAGGGCGGAACAAATCTGTACTTAAGGTCATGGTCTACAACAATTTCCATCGTCTTATTTTTATATTTGTGCCGAATACTTTTATTCTTATTTTAATCACAAATTGTGACTAAATTTTGTCTTAATGAATTTTTTTTATCACTCATAATTTTTGTGTAAAGACTCATTAACGTAAAAATTTGCATGTTGCGGTTTTATAAACACCACTTAAACCAACAGACAAACCAAACTGTAAAAAACAAAAAATTACAGGGAATAAATATGTAGGCTATAATATTTCCTGTATAAAAACCGAAAATATTATTTTTTGTATTTTTAAATTATTTTTGTGTTAATTTCAAATTTCAGCAATATTTTCCAATACAAATTATTATATAATTTTTGTAGAAGAGACGTTGTAGCCTATAACATTGCTATCCAGTTTTTTTTTTTTTTTTACAATTTTGGTATGTCAGTCGGTTTTAGTGGCGTACATAGAACCGTAATATTTAAATGCAGACGTTTATGAGTCATTAAGCAAAAACTATGAAAGACGAAATATTTTATCAGAACGAAATTTATGTCTAAAATAAAAAAAAATATCTGGTACAAATAATAAAATTTAAATGTGACAATGAAAATTGCTGTCCACCGCGCCCTTAAGGCCATTGCCTACCACAAAGCACTGGCGAGTACAAGGATAGACATGTACATGTTATATTTAATTCTAAGTAGCCAGTCACAAGTCGTATCTACATATATACCACCAGGCCTCACACATTGATAGTCCTGTAGAGTCTTTCAGGCTGATTTTTCAAAACGTTGGAAACTAAGAATAAGTAACTAATTTCATTCTCAAAAAAATAAAAATCTAACTAAAACATTTGCTCATAACTCTTTAATTCTTTTCCATTCCGTTAGCAAAATTTCCTAATCTCCATGAAGAAAATGGTTTTCGTTCAAAAGCGATATCTCGTTAAATGACTGATCACCACCTTATAAAATTTAACATGTAAATCCCTATTCTTGCTGGCGCCAGGGTTTCAGGTAGTCAGCACCTTCAATAAAAATAATACAAAAATGAAAAAAAAAATGGGCCTACGTTTGGATTTTATATACCCGTATAGAGACAACAGGGACAACATTAATTCTTCATATCTACATAAGTTTAAACATTTTCTAATAAGTGAAGTAATTTTTACAATTTTTAAATATTTCTGATTCAAAATATGATAGTTCTACAAATTAATATTGCAGCTTGTGGCTCCAGATGGAGTGAAGTGATCATTCAAACTATTTAATGCTCTCAAAGCTTTGTCTGACTGAACCAAGAATATAACATACTCTACAACACATACAAAAATAATGTAAACATATTGCCTACATCATAAATAGGCCTATAAAAAAATTGACATTAATATACGTTTCTAGTAATAAATTAAATTAAGCTATTAATCTGGTGTTTGCACCTTTAAAAGGAACACTCAAGTAATTCATTATTACAGATTTCATGCTTATTTCTAAGAAAGTTTGAACACCGTGCCTACATTTTTTCTTCATTGTGGTTCCCCTTACAACTATTTTTTACATTTTTATCAAGCCATTTTACTTGGTTCGTCTGCAGCCCGCATATCTGTTCTTGAGCAGGATTAACCAGAAGTTTATAGAGAAGTCAAATGTGTTAGCTTTGGTCACTTTTTGGACGTACAATGGAAAATTAACTTCAATTTTTGTTTCAAAGTTTCAAGTTAAGATTTTCGTAGACGCTTCAAGTCATCACTACTGTGGTTAGTGGGGCGAGTTCAAGATAATTTCAAATAGCACGTTCATATGAAAGTATTTTGAGGATTAGCCTCATATAACAAGCTGAAAAACATATTGCTTATTACTAAACATATAAGGCTTCATTATATGCGTACTTCATTTATAAGGTATTACCACACAAAATTAGACACACTATTTAAATGTCATTACATGAACTTGGTAACTTAACTATGAAGAAAAAAATTCTTGGAAAAAATATCCTGTATTCAATTTGCCGTATTATCGTACTCCCAAAAAAGTGAGAATTCCCTGTCCTTAAACAACTTCGAAAAAAAAAAGTATGATGATCAGGAATAAATGCGGCGTTAAATAAAGTTTGTTCTCAACTGAAACATGAACATTCTCAAAACAAGTTACTTGAAAACTAACAGAACACTCTTCCCTCCAACAGCACATACAGACGTCGAAAAAATTTTAATATAAGAAAAAACTAAATTGCACTTACCGTACATCAGAAACAGGTACAACTAAATACAAAAAATGAAAATGTTTAAAAATCTACAAAGCTATGAATTATAATTTCTTATAGTAAGCACAACCTTGTCAACCACCAAGATCTAATCTACGATTTGCATGCAACGTGCTGAAGCAAAACTATTTAATTACTAACACAACTAACACACGTTCCTCGTCGGGAAATTCTAAATTAATAATATAATATGTATAATTAACTCGGAGAAACTCACCAATTTAACTGACGGGTAAAGTTCTTTCGTAGACAACAGACTCGTATTTTTTTCCCTCCGAACTTCGTCACACACGCAGGTAACTACTTATTTTTACAAAATTTAATTTCCAAGTATGAAAAAAACAGTAGGCTACGTATCAAACGACGAAATAGTATCAAGAAACTTAAATCCTTTATGTGCACACAAGAATATGTTAAAGCACACACCATACTCTGCACCTTTCGTCTACAACTTAAAAAAACCGTTAGAACATTCGAGCATTCACCCTACTTTCGATTTAGCCAATCACATCACAGCTACGCATTGAAAAATTAAATAAGTTAAGTACAATATGAAATTCAAAATATAAACATGTAAAAATAAAGTTGATAGCTTCCGAAGTTCTAAAAAACTACTTAGGGGACAATATTGATTAAAGTAGGCCTATGTATAAAATACAATTTATTATAAACTGTAATTCACGGACATTGTTCCGTTATTCGGCGTTTATCATATTTACTCCGTGAAACGAAACAACTCGCCCTACAAATCAAAACAGCACTTACCTAACACCAATTAATAAAAATTTATATTCAATGTACACATTATAATTTAACATTTAAATTCAATATTACCTGGTCTACTGCCTCCACTGCTGTGTAAACGTTTCTATTTATTTTATCGCTAAATAACGTCTACACATCGGCGCGTATTCAAAAACGTTTCCCGCCAAAGTAACGTCATGCACTAACCTCGTTCCGTTGAAACCGTGATGCGCACGGAAATCAAGAAAACACGTCATGTTTACAAAATATTATTGGTCGATTAGGTACAGAAACTTACAACTAACCTCTCCACGTAGTTTTGTAATTCTTAAATTCTTCGTCTGTTTGCTCCTAATTTTTAATTTAAATACTCCGCGCCTCAACTTGTTCCGTTCCCCAGCGCGGTTATAAGCGTATGGAGTCCTGGAACAACCATTTTCCGCACGAAATCTCGGTGCGCATCACGCCTTCAACGGAACACGACCTTACTGCTCCAAACTTCGTGCGCAAGTTGGGCCTGACGCTCGATGACGTCAGTCGTACACAGATGCGCCTGCAGCCGTGCAACGGAATGACATGTGTGCGAATACCGCACACTGTGCTAGTTAACGGACGTCAGCCCCGGGCAACCACCGTGGTCAAATGGACTACCGTTAACATCCTCAATGAACTCTACTCTATGCTAAAGACAAAAGGGGATTGAACAATTTAAATGGTAGGCTACGAAACACTGTTTATTTACGGAAATGAACTTCCTTTGTTAAGCAACGTTGTGAGAATAAATAACTTATATCACCCGAGAACACTCACAAAAGAGAAAAATATATTTTACAAAAATTAGTACCTACGGAGTTACGTGCCAAAACTGGACGTACAGTACGAAACAAATTCACATCAAAATGCTAATACCCACATGAAAAAAAAAAAAAAATATCTGGGCCAGATCTGGCCAAAATTTGCATGTTTCTGTTTTAAGGACGACACTAAAAACCAACTGACACACCAAACTGAAAAAAATTCACAGTGAATAACGATGTTGTAGGCTACAAATTCAGCTATGTTAAACCACAAAATAAAATGGTTTTGTATTTTTAAAAAATATTGAATTTCTTAAATTTATATTTTAAATATCACAATTTTTATTTAAATACAAAATGTTTTATTATTTGTTTTTATGTACGTGAAATTATAGCATGCGAAGTCTTTATCCACTGTGAATTTTTTTCAGTTTGGTAAATGGATTGGTTTTAGTGTCGTCCTTAAAACGGAAACATGCAAACTTTGGCTTTAACGAGGCATTACGCGAAAACTACGAGAGATAAAAAAATTTCTTAAGAACAAAATTTAGTCACATTTTGTATCTAAAATAAAAAATAATATATGGTACAAATGAAAATAAAAACAAGGCGATGAAAATTTCTGTATAGTAGCCAAATAATTGTCGTGTTCTCTGTACATATTATTTTTAAATATTCAAGAGTTTAATTAGGATTTTAATGTGAACGTGGCATAGAATCCTGTGTAAACAGTTATTAAATGGTAAAGTTTAATATTTAAACTGACTAAGCTAAACAACAGTTGAAAGGGAAACTATGAACTATTACTCACAAGTAAAGATTACTCTCTCATCAAAGCTTAAGGGCACGGTTCACCTCAGTTGTCAACGTCTTATTTATTTTTGTATTTGTACCAGATATGTTTTTCTTATTTTAGACATAAATTGAGATTAAATCTTCCTCTTAGGAAATTTTTGCATAATGAGTCGTAAACGTCAAAATTTGCACTTTACGGTTTTATGTACGCCAGTAAAACCAACTGACATACCAAACCGAAAAAATTCACACTATATAACAATATTGTAGGATGTGATTTAATACATATAAAATAAAAAATGTACACATTTTTGTATTTTAAAAAAATTGTCGAACTTTGTAAATTTTCATCTTAAAATTCAGCATTTTTTATTAAATACAAAATAATTTTAACCTTTGTCTTTTTATATGTCAAATCATAGCCTATAACGTTGTTATACTCTGTGAATTTTTTTCGGTTCAGTTCTTTTACGGCCGTGGTCTAAGGTTATTTCTACTATAGGTTTGAAATAAAAACGCGTGTTCTTATGAGAGAGTTTGGCACAGAGAAGTATTCTGCCGCTAGTTTCGCTGCTGTCGATAACGGGTCTGTTAAAACGTTTAATTTAAATAAGTTTGGCTAAGAGAGATGTCATTTAATTCAGTTATAAAGTGAATACATTCCAATTTTGACCTTCAAATTATCAACTTCATGTAACTTTAAATTCAAGCAAGCTCTTTGATTGGTCAGTTTTCACCTAATATCCATACCAGCGCAATAAGAGGCAGAAATTGTCCCTTTGCCAAATCTAACGTGTGCTAACTGACAAATCACAGAGCTTTCTTGAATTTTCAGTTACATAAAGTCAACTATTTAAACTGAGAAAAACTGTTTATTTTCACTTTAAAATTAAGTTAAATGACTTCTGTCATATCCTATCCAATCCTAATTTCATTTTACTGCAGTTTCGTATTTTTCTGGTCCCTTAGCGACAGCAGCGAAACCAGCGGCAGAAATTTTCCCTGTACCAAACTCTCCCACAAGAAAACACTTTTCCTTTCTAACCTGTAGTAGAATGAACCTTACTTTAAACCTAGACTTATCTATAGACTGTTCCGGATAAACTGAGCCCTACTGACTACTTACAACTTCCTGCGAGGCATTTTGCTTCCATCTTTACAATTTATAAAATCAAAAACTTCTACGTAAATAAAATCTAGTGTAAACGTTTCACGACTTTCAGAACTGTACATCTATAATCCCAATAAGTGTATATATTTTTAATTACTTAAACTACTGGGAAGTGCTCAGTCAAAATTGAACAGCCTATAACTTGATACCGACAAAATTCGCGGGTTCACTGACTTGTAGGCTACACTCGCGCAAACAACAGTTGTTCATTAGCTGCTCGCAGAAACAGTAATATGGGCCTCCATTTAGATAAATTTGTATTATTGGCTCGGCAATTTACACGCGGTGTCAAATACGTCAACGGACAATTATGAAAGTGACGCGAACGTACATTTAGTGGAATTCTAGCTTGTTCCTAACAGAAAACACGAATTTTTCAGGTCCCTACCTATAACTAGAGATGTTGGTTTATCGCGGGAAAACTTGACTGATTCCTAGGTTTCAACGTACGTTTAGCTAACCGGAAGATCACTGGCTTTCGCTTGTACGTGGAGCTGTTGCCCTATTTGACTGAGACTATAAGACTCCCTCTGTTGTAATATTTAATGCCTGTTAGTGGTTTGCAGACAGCTACGTTGTGACAGAGGTACATCACCCAATCATATATGTTGCAATTAACTAGGCCTATAGCGTTTTTATGGATATGTTGGCACGAAACAATTTTGCGATGTACCATCATTAGGGACCCTTGTTTTTCGCGAAAAAAAAAAAAAATTACTCCACTTTGTCTCCGTGGCTTACGTACACATCTACAGTTCTGCTTCGTGGTCAGTGATAGGATATTTTAACTGTCACGAGCCTTGAGATTCTACCGGCAAATCACAGACGTGTGGTGTCGCAGGAACGTTATTGTAATTGGCTCAGTCAAATGAGATACGGCTCTTTACACAGACACGCTGCCAATAACCATGAAGCAAAATTGCACGTAAGGCACTGAAACAAACTGGGGCAAAAAAAACAGGGTCCCTAACCATCATCTATGCCTATTACAGAATAAACCCTAGTGTGGGCGACTGACCTATCCTGATGACAGGCGGCAGCGGCTGGACGGCTGGCGGGCAGAAGAGAAGGGGCAGCAGCGCGACGCACAACAGCAGCCGCATGGCGAGGATCCCAGCACCAACACACACGCGCACACACTCACGCACATACGCCTCACATCGCCGTGGTCGGGTGGCGCAGTCACGTGCCACGCGCGGGCGTCCCGGCGCCCCGCAGCTCTGCTCGGTCGCTCGTGAGATGCGCGCCTAGCCGCGGGCGCGCCAGTACTGGCGTGGTGGCGCCACCGCCCGGCCGCCCGCGTCTCCCCTCCCCTTCCTAGTAGTGGAGGGGCAGGCTGGGTAGGGGTGGCAGCGCGCCTGGGGAAGCCAGAGAGCCGGCAACCCGCACAGCCCAACAATTACAGCACACAACATACGTAGCCTTCCCATTTGACACATTAGCATCATTTCAGGATTATTTATTTATTCTACTTTCTCAAAGAATAATATACATTCGACAGTAAAAATGTTTGCAGCAAAAACACAAGTCGTATCATTGTTACTAATGACAACGTTTTCATACAGGAACGGTATAAAAAAATTACAATTTCAAGGAAATATTACAGTATCAACTCCATTTGTTTATAAATTCCATTTCATATAAGTTTGGATAAATTTGACAGCAACTTATGGACAATAATTTTTAATATTTTGTGATTTTTTGGCACTACATAAGACAAACTTGCAGTATAGATGGCGAAATGGACATCTCAGGTTCATTTTAGAGCTAAAAATGTCTTGTATTGTGCAACAATTCACAAAATATTAAAAATTATTGCCCATAAGTTGCTGTCAAATTTATCCAAACTTATATGAAAGGAAGTATAATTACACTTCCTTAAATTAAACAAACAAGTTACTTACAGTAACCTACATGCATTCTTTGTAAATACATCATTGTGTTAAAACCCTTTAGAAACATGTTTTTATAGTTGACTGAGAGATTTTTGTCGGCGCTTTACATCTAGGTCTTTAGCGCTGGTGAAAGGTGACATGAGATGAGTATAGTGCACCGCCGGAGTGAAAGGGCAGGGGAAAGGGAGATCCCCGAGGAAACCCGCCGACCAATGACATCGTCCGGCACGATTCCCACATGCGAAAGCCCGGAGACCGACACCGCCGAGAATGGAACCCGGGTCTCTTTGGTGGGAGGCGAATGGTCTGACAATTCGGGCACTGCGTATCCTTCCCTTCCCCTAATTTCCTGAGAAACCCGACTAAAATCGAAGCGTGTTTTCGTATTTTCTGTCCCTTTTCCTCTTCCACTCACAGACAGTTCCCTCCGGTCAATGTCTATTACTCGAACACAACTAGTCTCGCGGAAGAAATGCGAACTACCGCTGTTTTGTCCTTGACGATCACGTGCAACTGGTGTGGCGCACCACAGCACCGGCCATAATACTGTGGCACAGGCAGCTGGCTCGGTTTTCACCGCGCTACGTCTCCACTGACCGTGTACCATGAACTCATGTCAGGCGCAGTACATTTCCCCTCCCTGTGACGTGTATACCTACTACTAGTACCACGCCTTATCCCCTCACGGGAGGACTACTGTAGTTGTCGTGGTCGAGTAGTACCTTGGTTTCCAGCCTCAGACAGGGTGTCTACTCAGACGAGAACACGCCCAGCTGTCGCTCCAAGTGTACGTCCGTCGACTGCTTGCTCAGATATCAACTATGTAGGGACGCTCCTTAAGGTTCTTCAAGTACGATAAAGTCATAATTTTATATTCATATGAAACAGTGTTAGTTTTGTAGATGATACTTGTGAGTGCAGTTTCCTCTTATGCAACAACTTTAGCTGTCGTACTTTTCTCATAACGGTGCGTCAAAGTCAAAATTTGCATGTTCTGCTGCCATATAAATAGTGAAAATCAATTGACTTACGTACGTGAAATAATTAATAATGAAATGTCGTACTATGGGCTACGTAATAAAACATTTGAAAAATCCCATGACCTGTTTTTGTATTTTTAAAAAGTGGCAGAATTTTAAATTTGTTCTGTACTTTTGCTATTTTTTGTAAAATTCTAAATATTAGATTGTGTTTTTTTTTATGTTTTATTGCATAGATTATGGGATGTAACTTCACAGTGAATTATTTTGTTTAAGTAGGTCAGTTGGTTTTCACTATTTGCATGGCAGTGTAACAAGCAAATTTTGACTTTCACACTCCGTTATGAGAAAACTATGAGAACTGAAATTGTTTCGTAAAAGTAAAATGTACTCACAAGTATCGTCTACAAAACTAACAATATTTCATAAAAATATAAAATTATGATTTTATTGCACTAGGACACCCTTAAGATTCTTATCTATGTAGACTGGATTGGTGTATGTGAGGCATTAAACCGATGGAGCGTTAAGAGTGACGTCGGACGGCGCTTGTAATTCATTATCGCCTCTACACGCAAACCCAGCAACCGTCGCACAGAGCTTTACTATTATCCATTATCCAATGAGACTTTAAGATGTGACCATATTATTTTATTTGCGATACTTATTTTACAAATTCTAGCGCCTATTTATATTATCGTGTTTTTCGAATCCAGTTGGAATTTTCCTTGATATGGCAATTTAAAAAAGCTGTTTTAGTCATTTTTAGAGTCCTGAAAATTTGTTTCCAATAAGCGATCCTAATTTTTAAACTGATAGAAACATTGTTTGAAATCTGTTTTCTTTTCATAGATGTACCGTATCACCATGTTTGTATTTTTTATTTGTACCAGATATTTTTTGTCTTATTTTGACACAAAATGTGACTAAATTTTGCTTATGTGAATTTTTCTTATCTCGCATAGTTTTCGAGTAATCGCTTGTTAAAGCCAAAATTAACATGTTTCCATTTTAAGGACTACACTAAAACCAACTGATATACCAAACTGAAAAAAAAATAACAGTGGATAAATACGTTGCAGGCTATAATGTCACGTATATAAAAACAAAGAATAAAAACGTTATGTATTTAAATAAATATACTGACATTTAAAATATAAATTTTATAAATTCAATATTTTTTTAAAGGTAAAAATATTTTATTTTGTGGTTTAATATAGCTGAACTTGTAGCCTACAGCATCGTTATTTACTGAGAATTTTTTTTTTCAGTTTGTTAAGTTAGTTGGTTTTAGTGTCGTCCTTTAAACGGAAACATGCAAATTTTGGCTTTAACGAGCCATTGCGCAAAAAATATCGGAAATAAAAAAAAATTATAAGAACAAAAGTTAGTCACATTTTGTGTCTAAAACCAGAAAAAAAATATCTGGTACAAAAATAAAAATAAAAACATGGTTATGAAAATGGCTTTACACCGCGCCTTTAAAACACTCTTGAGAGGATACACTAAATAACCTACAGGGGTTAGGTAGGCTTGGTTAAAACACGTGATCAGGTTTTCTCCAACACCGTGTTATTGTCTAAAAGCCTGCAAACAACCGATGGTCTCGCGCCTTATTGGATGATTGAGTACTCGGTTAAAGTTTGAACGTCCAAGTTGAAATGTTGCCCTACTCATGCTGACCTCGTGACTTAATACACCCACCTTCGTACGATTTTTATCGCACTATTTGTATGTGTGATTGAAGGTGACCTGCGATATCGATAGTTTGTTATCGATTGTAGGTGCTAGTCATGTTGTTGGCCCTGAGTCTCGCAGTGTGCGAACATGGTCTGAAAGAAGCCCTGCAAGGACTGAAGCCCTTCAGTCGTCAGTTGGTCGCTGACATCGCGTGCTCTCGTGTTGGTGGCACAGACCGTTACATACGAGCTTATACAAGACCTAGGAGCAGATAGTTCCCGTAATAATACTTTGACACCACTATGTTGCAATGTTTTACGTGCACATCTGTACCTCTGGTTCGTGCTATCTGGTAGTTTGCCTTTATGAGAGGTGTCACTTGTTAGACTGCGCCAACCAGAACAAGGTTTCTGCGACACCACAGAGTCTGAGAATAGCTGGTGAAACAAAATACTGTACCAGGACCATATAGGAAAGTCAGAAGAAAAACAGGAAACATGTATTTCAATTCCAGTTCACGCCGATATGAGCGCTGTCCCTTGTACAGTAGCACATTGCTCTACATGTTGTTTTAGAACTATATTTTGTTATTTATAAATTGAAATGTAATCATGATTTTAGAATATAACTATGCTCTTTTAGTTATTATTTTGATAAGTTCAATTTTAAATCTTTATAAACACATCCTAATACTATTAGCCTAAGATAAATTTAGTCCGTAAATGTATAAACACCACAGGAAATAGAGATGTAAGAATTCGAATTTTGCTAGTGTTTCCAGTTCACGCTGTTGATAAAACTTCTCCCGTTCTAACAATGCTAAAGTACTGTGCTTTCCCATATTGTCCGTTGACGATATTTGGTGAAACCCTCAACACACTGAGACCGAGAAACATCTAATGATTGACCACAAAGCAGAACTGCAGCTGATGTGTACTTGAAAGTGAACTTCCTATATCACTGCTACATCACAGAGTTGGTTAAATGAACTTACGTGAACTGATTACTCTCGTCAGGCCATTACGTACGCTTTGCTTGACTACATGACGTCACATATCTCAATGTATTCATAAACAAGTGCCTTGCGTGAAGTCTACTCCTAACATTTGAGTACTACTTGAAAAGTGACCTACTCAGTTACTATCAAAATCGAAAAACCAAGTACTTTACCTGTTTCTAAAACTTAGACCCTACGTTTATTAATAATATGTAGTATTTTGGCGAACTAAAGCTAAAATTATTGTACATTATGCTTTAAATAGTTTTTGTCAGTAAACACGTGCACCTTGTCAGATTATTTCGAGTGAAAGAGAAAACGTTGTAAAATCTTTAGTAATATTGCATATGACATTTGACAAGGGTTAGCTCTGTTAATTGCAACAAAAGTTTTACAATGTTTTACCGTAAAGCATTACGTCGAAAATTACCTTACCCAACTTTTAACTGCATGCTAATATAATGAGCGATCCTAGCAGGGAATGTAAGTAAAACATCACATTTATGCATCTAAAAATATGAACAACAAAGGACACCTTAACCATGTTTATATTTTTTATTTGTATCTTATGGATATTTTTTTATCTCGCATGGTTTTTGCATAAGGGCCCATTAAAGTCAAAATATCCTGTTGCCGTTTTAAGTAAGACACAAAAACTAACTCACTTACCATACTGAAAAAATTCACAGTGGATAAAGCTGTCGCAGGCTACAACTCCTCGTACATAAAAACAAAGAATAATTATTTTTGTATTTAAATAACAATGCTGAAACTTAAATTAAAATTTTAAAAAAATTCTACATTTTCTTTTTAAATACAAACATTTTTATTTTGATGTTAAACATAGCTGAACTTGTAGCCTACAACATTTTATTCACTGTTAATTTTTTGAGTTTAATAAGTGAGTTGGTATGAGTGTCGTCCTTAAAACAGTAACATGCAAATATTGACCTTACGCAAAAAAAAATTATGCGAGATAAAAAAAATTGTGCAAAATTTAGTCACATTTTGTGTCTAAAATAAGGAAAAAATATCTGGTACAAATAAAAAAATTCAAACATGGTGACGAAAATTTCTGCAGTCTGTGCTCTTAGGTAAATATTTTCATTTAATTTTGGAATTTTGAATCGGGGGCATATAAACCTCCCACAAAACGATGTGTTTAAATGTTTGTTGCAATGGGAGTTATAATAATGTATGGGTTAGTGTACATGCGCTATTTCTTATGCTTCTTGGTAATAAAAACCTCCCTTGATGGTGGTGTTGATGCGAAAAAAATTACTGAATCATCAGGGCAGCTGAACTTGTTCCGATGCAGAAACTATCATAAAAAGTAATTCTAAAGCATTTCTATGAATTGTAGCGACGAAAACCGTACACTTAATTAATCTCATGTAGAGTAGCTATCAAAGTAGACGGCTAACTTCAGAAAGACAATTTTTTTTACTGTACGCTGACAAAACGAACAAACCATCCTATATGAAAGAAAGACGGCAACTTAACAAGCATAAACAGTGAAAAGTGCATAAGTAACTTGGAGACAACGGTGGTTTCAATCCACAAAATATTGTGACATGCGGGTCATAAAACCTGCCAGAACGGATTTAAAAAATGGATAATTACCAGCATAACGTAACTTACAAATAATCAATGCACCAACTATAATTCTATGGAAAAAATGAGATTATTTTCTGGTGCGGATATTAAGTAAGTTATCAATGGGAAAAATTGATACGTGGAGATGCAGTAGTTAGAGCACTCGTTTCCCACCAAGGCGACTTCCAGTAGTAGGTCTATTTATCACGGATTATTGTCGTGTAAAAAACGTGGCTGACGTTGCCGTTGATGGATTGGTTTTCTCGTGGTACTCGCGTCTTCCCAGCCGTTGCATTCCGTTGCTGCTACGCATTGTAGGGCATAATTATGCAATATGTCCCACGGGCTTCCTGGTAAAAGTTTGCCTCTTGAGATGTCAGAAACTATCCAAGGGTTCACTCATTACTCAAAACTTTTTTGTATTATAAAGAAAGCACGTTTAATGGTTCTTCGAGAGCAATACAGTCATTTGAGAAACAGCTCTATTTTCTATTAAAATGAGTTGAGGATGTAATCTTGTATAGTAGTAGTTAATGAAGCATGGTGTCACTCAAATGAATTGCCTTGCTACGCTCGCAAATGACGCTTAATATGGTTTAATAATGCGTGTGTTTACCTCTGCACAAAATTATAACACCCATGTTTTTCTCAAATGACTGATTCAAATATTATTGCAGCCTCATTAGGTAAATTTTATTTTAAAAACTTCTGGAAAGAAAAAAACTTCTGGAGTGAAAAAATGTAGCAGGAACTAAAAGTGTAACATACATAACTCTCTTGTTTACAGAACTGTAGTGCTGAGTAGTAACAATGTGATATTTAAATTATTTGTGCAATAAGGTTGTATGAACAATTGACGAAAATTTAGGATGTACGTAATTGCTAGTGAATGTTGTGTGTTAGGTGCATAGTAACCAGACTATCTCCAAGAACAGTTCTCTCAATCTCAGGGTATGTTTTAGCCTTCCATTCCACTTTCTCGTTGACCCAAATAACAACAGCAGTCTAAGGTAACATTGAACCCTATACTTGGTGAAAAAGTCTCTATGAAGTTACAACTTCCAAAGGTTGTTTACAGAATTCTAGGTTTACCTGTAACCTCTGCTGTCACTGAGAGATCCTCCAGCACACATCATACTGTAGAATATGTTTGAAACTATGGAAATGCTTAACACTACACTAGCAGGACTGACATATGGAGGAACTTGAATAAGCACTGCAGCCATAATAGAATATTTCACACGGCAGTAAAGCCATGTAAGAAAACAGCAAAATTTTCACCATACTATATTATTTATTAGGCTATGCGTAATACATCCATAAATATAATCACAATCTTCAGACATAGAATTTACTTACAACAACACTAGTAACACATTACATTCTCTCTGTTGCAAAAATTATTCAAAAAATGTTCCACAGTTAGGACGAGTTCATTACAGGCATAGGTACACGCCAAATTACATGAAATTATAAACAAAATGAAATATAATAATAAATTAATTGATTTTGTGGCAAAATTAAGAAATAAAAGTAATCTACACATTAAGCTCGCTGCCTAGTTAAAACAATTATTTAAAATGTAACAAAAACGATATACCTATCCTTATGACGTTTAAAAACATAGACAAAAGAAATGTAAATATGAGGCAAGGGCTTAAAATTACATAAATAGATAATAAAAAATAACAGCATAGGCAATTATGAAAATGTAAACATGAACATTGTTGTTGATTCGCAGACAGTCCTCAGTTACACAAAATAACTGAGCTCTAGAAACGAAGAAACAAACGAAGGCAGCCAGAATCAGCTGTAGTTAACAAACGTACAAATAAAGATGACTGTGACATATGGAAATGAAGGATATAGGAAGTAGGCGACATTCCAATAAGATCCTCGGATTTCCAGATGTCACAGTTTAGTCTTTTGGAGTTCCTCAGTCTGTACTTGTGCCTGAATACTGGAGATGATACCAGTTCCTGAACGTCACATCTCTTGTCGTCGCAGAGATCCTACTGTTATCGTATGTGTTATGTTCGTGTGTTGTCTTGTCTACAACCACTTCTATCTCTGTGGTCACCTGTCTTGTCCCTCGCTGTCCCATTGTCACTTTTTGTGCGCCTTGTTTGAACCTTGTCTGTTTGAATTTACTTGATCGTTTTTGGGTGTTTCTACTATATACCGACATATATTCCTATTTCGGAATTATTTGTACGTTTGCTGAAAGAATAGTATTGTTGTAAGTACCATGGTTCTGTTAAAATAGGGAGAGCAGTCCAGTTAAGGCCATGATCTTTCATTTATTTCAAACAATAGCAAATAGTTGGAATATTTTAAAAAAAAATGCTTTGGGAAACTTTAAGGCTGTGTATGGTTATACGATACACAATTCTGTCAGAGAGTTTTATTTAATAATGTACCGTTTGCTAGAAAAAATTAGTTGGTTTTATTTTGGCTTATTTTGACAACAAAATATGTGATATTTCAGAGGCAAAAATCTAAAAATCCGTTCAGTATATTGAAAAAAAAAATATTCAGGTACAAATAATGATATATGAGTATTAAAACTGCCAGAACGAATTCTTGACATAATTATGTATTAATTTGCGTTAAAAAAAAATTTCGAAACCACTGCAAAACTAAAGAGCGAGGACTTGGCAGGCAGTAATTGACAGTGAACCGATCACGCCACAGTCATTCATAAAGCGTCGTAGTTCAGTTGTCAACCCCGAGGAAGTGCCGTTTCGACTCCCACGATTCAATTTGCATATCCGGAACTGTGAAAGCGAACACTCCGGGAAATGTTTATTTTCTCGGCGCCACGAGGAGTAGCGCGCCACGCAATCAGACGTGAATGCGCTATTTTTATATTCTTCCCAGCAATATTCAAATCGAATATCTGGCACCCGCCGTCGCCGGATGCCAAACGAGCTGGATGCTGCGCGCGCACGTGGTGTTAAGACTGATACACTAGCGCTCCTGGCGGCCGCGAGCTGCACCGCCTGCAGCTGTTGCCTGGCAACCGCCAGTTCATCAGTCGCTTCCCAGCGGCGAGCTACCTGTGGAGGTTATGTGTGCCAATTCTGTGATGCCAGATTCCTCTCACAGCAGAAAAAAAAATACAACTTAATGCTATGCTCTCTTGTTTCAATTTTTTTTTTCACCGAAATTACTTTTTACGCATAAACTAGAGCAGATATCAAAAATCTGTTCGGCAGTTTTGTTTAAAATCGTCTTCTCCATGTTGGTTGATTTTTTCAAGGCTGTAGACACTATGGTTTAGCTGATTATATAGTTAACGATATTTTTTCTGGTTAGTTGACAGTTTAGTCAAAACCTTAAAATTTTCTTGTTTCAGCTTTTTTTTTTTTAATAATATTCCAAAACACAGTAGAAACTAGAGAGCGTTGACTTGATACTAGAGCCGAAAGTTTGTCGTGAAAAGGTTTTTGTATGCCATTTCACTTTATTGCCTGTACATCTACAGCTCGATTTATTGTGGTAGCGTGTATTTCTACAGACACGTCTCTTAGTTGACTGCGCCAATCAGAGTAATGTGTATTGTGACACCACACATCTGTGATTTGCCAGTGGAACACCTAGACAAGTAAGAGTTAAATCAGCCAATCACTGACCACGAAGCAGAGCTCTAGATGTGCATATATGACACTCAAACTAAATGGAGCAAAAATTATTTCCGTCACGAACTCGGTGCTACAGTAATTTTTCAAGTGGGGAAAGAAAACTAAGTTGAAAATCAACTCTTGAGGATTTTAATAGTATTTTCGTCTCAGTTTATTATCCTAATTAATTTGTTTAGCCATGTTTCCAGCTATTTAAGGTCGCAGACTACCCAGGAGTCCTGACGAGAGGAATGTTAGGTATTTACTTGTTGAATTGAAGGACATGAGGAGATAAAATGGTAACCCACATTGTATCACAACTAAGTTATGCACATTTTAAAGGTAAGGTACAAAACGACGAAGAAATTAAATGAAAATCATAATTGTTTAAAAACTATATTTTTTTACTGAAGTATACAACAAAGGAAAAATAAACAGCTGCACAATAACAATAAAAATATTTATGAATTCGTTATTGGTATAATAAGTTAAAAAAGCGTGGCCTGCGATTGAATCAGTAGTGCACTGTTATGCCATTTGTGGTCGTATTGCCTTATATAGTATGAGATTGTCATTTTGCTCCTACATAAAAGTCAAATATTTAACAATTGTCGGTTACCATTATGTTTCCCCATACCCTTCAATTATGTTACAAATGGCTCAGTAGAGGGGCGTAGCCACGAGGATTGGGGTTTTTAACCTCTCTTCCCAATTAGCCCCAAAATTAGAAAAATCACATTGAAATATTAAAAATATTTCGTCCCGTATAATATTCATTGTTTCGTTACGAAGAACTGCTAAAAATAGCACAGTTTACACTTTTAAATCCCAATTTTCCCGGAATAGGACCCCCCCCCCCGCTTTGAAGGGGTGGTCGTCGTTCATTATATTACTCTCAGGTCAAACCCCCCTCTTACAAAAATCCTTGTTACGCCACAGGCTCAATATCTGTCGAACCAACGTGTATATCGATCACTGACATTTTTGTTCATCTCAGCCCACATTGCTATTGGATCGTTTAGGCCGTTTTTGAAATGCCCTGAAAACTATGAACCAAAAGAAGTTTTAGTATATAAACATACCCCCTGAAATATATTTCATGCAATTATATTTCTGTAGCAAGGTCATTCACTTCCGACTACTGAACAGAACTTTTTTGTCAGAAAGTGATATCATTGTAAATAATTGAGTACCATCGAATGTAATTTAACATATAGATCCTTATCCTTGCTCACGCCATGGCTCTAAGGTAGGTTATTACCGTAGGTATCCACCCAAAAATGTTTTTTGTTGTAGTGACTTTAATAAGAGGCGTCTGGTGACTGTTGGCAATTTACTTCACAGTGCAGGCTAGGTTTACCCTACACTTTATTCAATATTTTCTTAGTTGTAAATCAATATTCCTTTAGTACAAGCTAAACGGCTCTAAAAATTTTATTATATGGTAAAGAAATAAACTACTGTGTGCCTTAGCCTAGACTAAAATCACTTTCATTGCTAAATCACAAAACGTTTTGCGCCAAAGATATATTTGTTTAAAATGAAACTCTGCCAAGTTATTTTGCCGTAATGAAATTTTTTTCTTAAATTATTCAATAGTAATAACTGTTAGAATAGTCTAGTACTGTTTATGGCCGTGGCGTCACTCATGCCAATCTACAAATACAAAGACATATATACAATCTTGTATGTACTTATCCTCTTCGGCCAAGGGAGCCGAGGAGGAAGCACATTATAAAAGAGTAACTCCAATGTCTAATAACGAGTACATCATTATTTTCGCTGAAGACGCCCGAAGTAAGCTACGAATTTGCCACTCCCTAACACCAACGTCCGAACACGCATCATGGATTATGGCTAGACTCGTTTCAGAGTTGCAACGTTCATAATATAATTCCCATTATTGTATTCAACTTCTCATGATTCGAAATAAAACTACATATTTGTTTATGCCATGCGCCAGTATAGATTCATATTTTCACTTCGTTGTTTTGCATTGTAACTTTTTATTTTTTTAGTTGCATAAGTTGTCTGTTGTAAGAGGGTAATACTCGGCGAAGGATTTGTTTTCCTTATTCGTGTTATGATGGGTTGGAGACGAGTCATTTAGCTTCGTCGAACACAAAATACGACTTCTTAAAGGGTGTTCAAGTGCGATAAAATCATAATTTTATATTTTTATGAAATAGTGTTAGTTTTGTAGACGATTACAGTTTCCTCTTACGAAATAATTTTATCTCTCATGGTTCTCTCATAACGGTGCGTCAAGTAAAAATTGGCTTGTTACGCTGCCATGCAAATAGCGAAAATAATTGATCTACTTAAATGAAATAATTCACTGTTAACTAACATTCCATGAGCTCTGCAATAAAACGTTTGAAAACCAACAACGTAATATTTCGAACTTTTTATAAAGATGTCAGAAATACAAAAAAATGCAAATTCAATTTTTTAAAATATAAAAATTGTTCATGGAATATTTTAAAAGGTTTAATTACGTAGCCCTTGACATGTTCTTTCACCGTGAATTATTTCGCTTACGTAAGTAAATTCGTTTTCACTATTTGCATGGCAGCAGAACATGCAAATGTTGACTTTGACGAACCGTTATGAGAAAACTGTGAGAGCTAAAATTGTTTTGTTTCGTAAGAGGAATCTGAACTCACAAGTGCCGTCTCCAAAATCAAAAATATTTCATAAAAATATAAAATTATGATTTTTTCGCACTTTAACACCCTTAAGATTTACACTCCGTCGTTTGTCGATTGAAAGACAAGTTCTGCTGTAGAATCCATACTTCTAGTAAAACATGGACAACAGTCTTGCTTGATTGTTTGTACAATACGCTCTGGGAGATACAGAAGCTCTTTGCTCCTTGTACAGATTTTTTTTTTTTTTTTTTTTTTTTTTTTTTTTTTTTTTTTTTTTTTTTTTTTTTTTTTTTTTTTTTTTTTTTTTTTTTTTTTTTTTTTTTTTTTTTTTTTTTTTTTAGAAAATAAATTGTTGTATAAACAATTGAGGTGTAACTGACAACCAGACTAGACTGTTGTCCCTGTTTTAAATATTTGTCCTTCAGTGCAGCTAAAGAGTTCGAACACGGAATCAATATTAAAATCTGTTATTATCAATGGCTTAATTGTAATGATAGCCCTTTTAAAGACAGTAACTTTGAAGAATTTCTTAGCAAATATTGTTTTAGGACGGTTTTTTTTTTCAAAGAAATTAATTAATGATACATTTTAATTATTGAAAATACCGTGTAATAATTAGATGTGTCGAAGTTTCTCATACTGCAATGTCTTTTCAGAAATTTCACGTGGAATACTGCTTTGAAAAAGTTAACTTTAAGACTGCCGCCTGGTGAGAGTATGTTTGTATGTGTGTGGCGAAAATCGTTGAGGCGCTACGAGCGATGCTGGCCGGCACTTATATTGTGATATCGCCTCTACGTCCAGAGTTGAAAACGCGCGCGCAGTGTTCCCGCTGTAACGTTTTTACTGTGGGACTTTAAGTGGTGATCCTATCATTGTATTGAACGCCTCACTGCAGCAAAGTCCAATGTACTTGTATACCTCAATTTCAAACAAATCCGTTACATATATCTTGAGAAACAACCGCGTGAAAAAACTGATTTTAACCAAGTTTAAGGTCTTTAAAATAATGCTTCCAATATGCGTAGTGTCTTGAAAGTCACATTCACAAGTAGTCTGAAGTATGTTTACTTTTCGAAGATAAGCATTGTTGCCACACGTTTACTGGTCTCTGAGAAAAAACGTAACTCCGAACACACTGCACGCTGTACAAGCGCTATCCAGGCGGCCGCCTTAAGGCCTCGCTCTTTAGTTTTGCAGTGGTTTAGAAAAAAATTTTAACGTAAATTTATACATATATCAAAAATTCATTCTAACAGTTTTAAGACTTATATTACATCGTTTGAATTTGCATTTTTTTGTTGCAATACACGAAACGGATTTTTATATCCCCCCCCCCCTGAAATATCACAAATTTTGCTGTCAAATAAGCTAAAATGAAGTAAAGTAATTTTTGCTAGCAAACGGTACATTATTTTAAAAAGCGCTGTGGAAAAATTGTGTAAGGCATGACTGTACATAGTCTCAATTTTTTTCAAAGCATTTGGTAAAATAATATTCGAGTTATTTGCAATTGTTTGAAATAAATGAAACACCATGGCCTTTAGTTGAATCTATTGTGAGCTAATTAACCAGAATGTTGCTCATGTTACGAAGTGGCTCAATGCTAAGAGATCAAGGACATTTTGCACTGAATCTGAACTCTGCCTAAGCCAACTATTCGTGTTGCGACATGTGTTATTTCTCATTTGGAACGGCTAGTACGGTGAAACTGTCACCGCAACATAAATGTCGCGGTCAGAACTGCCAATATCGTCGACCGTTAGATAAGAGACGGTGACCGACTACACTACATGCAGTCGGTCTTATCTACACGTCGTTGTGTCGTTACGAGCTCGTCTGTTGCCCCTTGTTAACTCCCCTTCCGTGGCACTCCGCCCTACTTTGAACTCTTTTTGAGTTCTCAGCGATACTGCAACTCTCAGTTTATCGTAAACCAGGATTACTTACTGACAGCTGTGGGTAACATTGTGCTACTTAAAACGTTTGGTAGACCTTTCCTTTAAATAACAAAATAACAAAACTTACATAATGGATTAAAGTTATCATTTTATGTACACAAATACACTTCCTTATTTGTTATTCAAAATGCCTTGTATATATCATTCGGGATAAAATGAGCACTAAAGATTTAACCTTTGAAAAAATCACTAGCCGTTGCTGCATATAATTCAACATTGACAACAGTCACGTTATTGCTTGTACAGTTGGCCGCGAATTATCACATGTAGTTCCGTGTATTTTATGTTTAAAAACAACATTACTGAAATAACATTACACATAAAAATTTTGACAAAGCATAGTTTAACTGCTTGACATAAATAGTAAAGGAATCATTCAGTAATTTGTGAAGCACAATCATTGCAAGATAATTTGAAATGATTCAGCATTACAAGTTAATGAACTATTACATTATTTTTTATGTGAAGCAGTTTACCAAGAATCTATCCTATGCTTTGTCGAAGAGTAATGGTTGATAATGCAATTTGAATAAATGTAACGGTTCAAAACTGAAGATATAAAAATTTGAACACCCTCCCCCGACCCCTTAAGAGATACTGGACCTCTTAGCTTTTTTTATTATGTTTGAGGCACGAAAACCGGGAAAGCGATAAGTCGAATATAACACGACCTTCAAACACCTCGTCGCCTCTAGGCACGAATGACTGTACTAGCGTGCAATGTTTACGTAATGTGTGTTTTTAAACTGGACTTCAAGCGATAACCCTGTCATTTTATTTGTGGAAGGTATGCAGTACAGTTCAATGCAGGTTTATATGATTTTGTTTTACGATTACAGTTGATATTTTCTCAGCTACAACATCGCAAAGAAGTCATTCTTTGCACGTTCGAGGAGCTTGGTAATCGTGTTTTCAATTAGCGGACGGCATTTTTAAAACCACAAGTGTGTCTCATTTTCGTAAATGAACCCACTAGAAAAATTTGTAATAGTTACACAAGAATAATACTTTCCGTCCCAAGCTGCAACTAGACGCGACAGACTAAGCATGTACCACGGCTTGCGATCTCCGATACGCAGGTCAGACCTACATCCTTCCCGCCACTCCGCTTCCGGTCACACACCGGCTCTGTGTCCAAGAAGTAAGGGAGGAGGTCGGCGACGCTGACAGCAAAGAGGAGTGTCGACCACACTTGGGCGAGGGTGGAAGAGAGGGAGGCAAATGGACGGTCGCCCACAGACGCGCCGCCACAAAAGCGCCGACCCGCAGGCCGAGGTGTGGATGGCTTTGGTTGCCCCGAGGCGGGGAGGGGAGGGGGGAGCGTCTGGGCGTGAGATTGCGGCCTCCTGAACATAATGGCAGCTGCCGGGCCGACGCTGACAAAAGACGCCGCGCATCTCCGCCGTCAGCTGCGGCCGTCGTCAAACGACACGACAATCACCCCTCGCCCAACTTTTTCCCTACATTTCAGCAGCCTCTCCTGACTCCTGCGTCTTCATCCACTTCCTCTCGGAACTTTTCTCACGCATGTCAACTTCGCTGAAGGTAGCACCTAGAACCTGGTGTTGAATTTCACATTAACGAATCATTCAACTACTTTCACTGGAATTAATACAAATTTCTGTTATCTAAGGGCTCTCACCTGCGTGTTAGAGGCTCAGAAATTATGGAGACATAAGGGCGACTTTGAAACGCTCATAAAATGCCGCATCTCCTCAACAAGTCAAGCTCTGAAATAGTTTAAAAAATTCGGCACGTTTATAAGAAAATTTATTTTCCGGCTCCTCAAAACGGCCAAAATTGTCTTTTTCGGACTGCCGTATCTGAAAAACTAACAATCGTATTTGAAAAACATAACTGTAGAAATAAACGTTAGACTTTTAGCTGTGCTGCCCACAAATAAAATAATATGATCACCGCTTAAAGTCCCATAAGAAAATGATAATAGTAAAGCCCTGCACGCCAGCTGAGTGGCTTGCACGGAGAGGCGAAAATATATTACACACGTTGGTCAATGGCAACCTTACCGCTCCTACCTCACACACACAAACGCAGTCTATCTAGGGAGGCTCTTTGAGACCTTGACCTTTAATTTATTTCAAACAATAACAAATAACTCACATATTTTTCAACCAAATGCTTTCAAAAAATTTGAGACTGTGCACAGTCATACGATACACAATTTTGCCAGAGCGTTTATTTTTTTAAATAACGTTCAGTTTACTAGCAAAAAAAAATATTTTGCTTTATTTTAACTTATTTTGACAACAAAATATGTGATATTTCAAGGGCAAAAAACTAAAAATCCATTTAATGTATTACAACAGAAAAATTCAGATACAAACGATGATAAAACAGCCAGAATTAATTTTTGATGTATGTATTAATTTGCCTTAAGAAACATTTTTCTCTCGGCGTCTTGGGACTACCAGCTAAACACAGACGAGTGGTGTCGCAGTTACCTTCTTATGATTGGTTCAGTCAAATAAAGAGTCCTCCTTCAGAAAAACACGCTGTCAATAACCATGAAGCACAGCTGCGGATGTGCACGTGAGACACTGAAACAAAATGCTGGAAAAATCTTTTCGCGACAATCGATGGTGTTTCCTACCCTCCGGTCCCCTCAACCCCTAGATGTGTTACCGACTGGGAGATACCCCAGGCTTACGCCCAACAACCATCTGCACTCTAGAGAGAGGTAAACCTAAAGTATAGATCCAGTGGATCTGTTTTTGTTTGGACTGACATGGTAAAAAATGGTTAAAGACGTGAGGCCGAGTACCTAAAGAAATCAGTTATCAGTACAGTAAATCACTAGTTCACAAAATATAAATGTTAACTTTAGTTTTAGAAGAATGAAGGGACAAAAAATAAGAAAGCATAGATCGGATCAACCATTTATTTAATAGTTGAAAGCTCTTCGAGCAAGAAACAACAAAACGACATCAATAAATAACAAAAATATGTTGAGTGTTACCATTAAAATATTTGTTCAAAACAATTCAAATTTTTTTGACAAAAATTTATTTAATAAAATGATTTAATACTATTTTATGTATGTGCTTTTTTAGAGGATCCCCGATTAAAGAAAATTAAGTAGACTAAGTAATTAACACTTTAAGAAAACATTTTTTGTAGGTTATTGTTCCAAAATTTCTGAATTTCTCTTGTTAAAACATATTGATATTTGAAATTACATTGTCCAGTAAAATATAAACTTTTTTTTTAACGTTTATGCTACTTGAATGTCGGTGGTCTTCATTAAAAAAAATTAGAAAAACTGGAAACACCGACATTAAGCTGCCTCAGCCATCGCAGACAGTAGAGGGCAGGCGGGACAAATCCCACTACAAGGCCATTGGATTGGAGAAGAGTTCCCCGCGAAAACTTTAATAAGGAATCAGAAAGCCATGAAAACGGCGTGGTGACGCCTTCACAGGCACCGCTTTAAACAAGCAAAACAAATACAAATTACAAGGGAAACCCGAAAATAATAAATTGCCCACACAGAAACACACATTGGGCATAAATTAAACACTCACCCGACGGCGGATGTCTTAAACAGACATAAGAAAAATCAAGCTAACTCTGAACCAGGAATTTTCAACGGTCAACCATGATTGCTGTTTCGGAGAAGAAGGAAGAAGACCACAGAAATCTTCAAAGATATACTTGTTCATAAATAAAAATACATGTTCGCTTCAATTAACGATTCGATAGGTCGAATCGCCGAGTGGAACAGTCGTACTCTACAGAGTAACATTTAGACAATGAAATAAGTGGCCACCTTGGAATAAAATTAATTCATAAAAATTAAAGATTATAAGTTAGTATTTACATCAATAAACAAAGATCAGCATAAGTCTTGACTGACGGTAACATGAGAGTGTACATTATGTTATTGCTTTACAATACAATTTTTTATTTTGGGCATTAACACATGTGAATTAATGGATTACAAAAAAAAAACGTTCAAATAGAAGTAGTAAAGATAACTGATAACGGGCACTTTGCCATATACTCTGAAACCAGAGCATAAAATAAATTATAACTATTAAACATAGTTACATAATAAAATACAAGTAGTGTCAAACGGCACAAGCGTCCGTAGCTATAATCATTAATTTCGTAAAAGTGTACCTACGCAATTTAAGTAAGAAAAAATCAGTAATGACAACAGAAGTCAATACAATGAATCCTTATTCAAAACCGTAACGTTTAAATATGTTGTCCTCCGGTATAATGCGTTTATGTGTCAGGAAAATTTATTGTCTTTATTTGTGAAATGTCTACCGTTTATAAAGTGACTACCCTCCTTTTTATTATCATTACTTTCTATTAACTCTACTCTACTCCCTAGCCAGAATTATTTCTCTGAATTAGAGACGTATCAACCTGATATTTTATACCAAATACATAGGTCTGCTTGTAACAGATACTTTGAATGAGTGCATATTCGGTATCTGCTCCATTTCCACCAGTTATTTTATCTTCAGTTTCCTTAAAACTTGACCACCTATATTTGAAAATCGTAAGTGCGTAAAAAATTACACTTCTAAACATTTATATCTTACAAAAATTAAACAAATAAAAACTTATTTTTCATACACCCATACGTTTAATGCAAATTCCACATTTAATATATATTGGGCAGTTTAAACCTTTACGTGCATTAATATTGGAATATTTCTGGTAAACAAATTCAGTTATCATACACTCACCACAAAAATAACCTGGTTAACACGTATGGGTTTTAAGTTAATTAAATTAATTTTTTAGACACGTGCAAAATTCAGCACTAGGCCGGTTTACAAATAGCCGTGTGTTATACGTACACTACAAAAGTTGAAATTGAATACTGTTAGAAATGGAATAATTCTACAAACATACAGTACATCTACATTTGTTACAAAATACTGTGTTTGACAAAATTCTAAATAAATAGAAAACTAAGTTTTAAAAATGTACGTATGTTAAAACACGTCTTCACACATCAGTTCTAACTAATAATATAAAATTATTTTCCATTTCTAGTGTACAGTTGTCGACGGTATATATATCGACTGTAGTAATGCAAAGAGTAGCTGTTTACACCGTATATGGAGAATGATTGATTTAAAAGCTTCGGATGCTTTACAAATCGACCATATTTAATACAGTAACTGCAGCTGACTATCAACCTTTTACTTTTTATGCAACATAATGCATAATGATTGCAACAAAAGTCTTTACATATATATGTGCCTGATGTGCATAATAGGCATTCGTTTCTGGACATCCGGTATATATATATATCCGGTATAAATAAATAAATATATATAGTGTCTGGAAACAAATGCCTAATAAGCGCATAAGGCGAAATTTGGGCTAGATTAAAGTTGAACATGTAAGCTGCAAAATGTTGCACGACGTCACTGTACACACACAATGTGGCAACACTGGACGGAGGTTCCTCTTGCACTCCAAGTCCAGTTACTTTATGTATGTTACGTCAATTAAACGTAGAATCGCGTTTGGTCAGCTCAAGGTTTAACCTGTGATAAGTGACATTAAAAATAGCATTGAAATCATGCAAAACTGCTGTCGACAACTATATAGTTAAACACAATCACGTAATACGATGTGTTCTATTTTTGTTCGGAACTTCTTTCAAAAAAGACTATAACAAAGAACTGTAGTTATCAGGTTAAGAAGAGGTTCAATTTACAACAGAAAAATAAGTTTCTTTCAGAAATTACTTTTGTTTCTTCTTCTTCGCAGTGGCAGCAATGACGCGAGGCATCTCAGTGTTTTGTTAGAAGTAAATGACGGTTGCACGTCTCGTGAGAACGTAAAGTCGTTTACGCTCAATTTACGGGTCGCCTCGTCGCAACGCTGGCGCCGTCGCCGTAAAGAAGAGAGGGCGGTGCCTCATCAGCGGGGAAACGTCTCCTCCTACCAGCCAGATTAACACGTTCCAGACTAGATCATGAGCGTTTACGGAGTGTCGAAGTAAGGGACTATTTTCTCATAAGCTTGTATCAATCCGCCTGTATTCGGTACCGCCGCCACATCGAACACTGGCTACTTACTGTGTTTTTAAACCAAAGTTACTTGATTCCTGTTAACACAGTCAGGAGGCGTTTATGAAAAGTAATCTCATACAGTGTTACGCGCGTCCAAGTGAGGAAATATCGTAATTTTATATTTGTATGAAATAATATTTTTTTTAGCTCAGCCAGTTTTCCCATAAAGGCAATTCAAATCAAAATATGCACGTTTTTAGCTCTCATAAGCAGCAAAAACCAATTAACACAATGAGATTTAAAAATTCACACTGAAACTACATGTCACGGACTACTGGTTGTCAAGTTTTAAAATAAACTACAAAGTATTTTTGTTTGTTTAAAAAAATCAAAATTTCAGAAACTTTTTTTAAATGCGAAAATTGTTTGTAATAGATTATAAAACGTGTCAAACGGTAGCCAGTGATACGTAGTTTTAGTGTGAATTTTTTCATTTCACTGTATTAATTGATTTTTGCAGTTTATAAGAACTAAAAACGTGCAAATTTAGACTCTGAAGTGGCATTATGGGAAAACTGGCTGAGATAAAAATTTTGCAAGGAGAAAATATACTCCCAAATAACTATTACAATACTAACACTATTTCATGCAAATGAAAAATTAAGATTATTCCCCAATTTAACGTCCTTAACTAGATTTGCTCGATCACCAGAGGTTATTCCACTTTTATCAAACGCTTGCAAGAAATTCGGTGTTTCAGGACACATGGTATTCAAAAATAAGATTGCGTTACTACATACCGTAACTCACTTATCGAGTTCACAGCAGCAAGTGTTTCTTACTGCAGGGGTTCAAATCCTTGACGGCTAGTATTCTAAATATTTAATACTACAGCAGACTCCCGATTATCCGTGTGCGGATTATCCGCGCAAAATACTTCACTTTAAATTGTTTGAGAAAAGTAAAAAAAAAAAAAAAATGGTTATTTATAAATACACGCTGTGTTTACTCACATAATGTTCACCAACGTGTTTTACCCGGGACCGCATTTTCGGAAAGCTTGAAGAAGACTTCAGTATTTTCCAGCAAACAAAACAATTAGATTAGCACAGGAATGAATTAACGAGACTTTTTCCTTAGACAAACAAGATGTCCGTGATGCTTTATTTTAATGTGTGTTTTTTTATTATTGGCGCACACCTCCTAATCATTAATGGGAATAATCGAGAGTCTACTGTATTAAATTGCTGTCTTATTGCAGGAATGTAGTTGACTTTTTTCTTTACACTGAGATCCACGAAAGGGTAAAAGTGGATCATCCGCGATTTTGGATTATTCGAGGCATCGGCCCACTCCATTAGTGCGGATAATCGAGAATTGACTATATTTAATTTTCGGTATAGTGTGGTATTTAACATGCAAACTTCTCATAATCAGACAGCTCAGTAATATCACTCTCTCTGTATATTTTAACTTTTTCTATATTAAACATTAAATTACGTTTGCTTACCATCAATACAACATGACCTATTTTGGATATATGCGTAGATTTAATAGACGTAACTAGCGTAATTCAAATGATCTCAATGTGAATCGAAAACTAAACGACGTAATGTCCGATGATAAAAACATTTCCAGGTACGCGTCTTCTTGTCTACATTCACCTTAATATCAATAAACGAAACACAAAGCTAAAATGTGTATGTTTCATGCCGTTACGGGAAGACTGTGAGAGCTAAACTATTTTCGTAAGTGTAAAATGTAGATTCTGGCAGCGTCTACGAAACTAACGCTAAGATGGAACAAATATATAATTGTGCATTTTTGTTTCTTGAACGCCCTGAATGTTACGCCAGTTCGGTGCTAGTACTCCACTCTTGCGCTACGCACAAAGTACACAGCACATTTACCTTGGAACGTATGACGCACACAAACACACACACACACACACACACACACTAAATAGTAGAGGCCGGAAAATACCGCGGATTCAATGACCTGCATGTTAGAATGCACTCTCCTGTGTATAATCAAGTCCCGACAATTTGTTTACTAGTTGCTACTCAATGGAACAACAAACAATTAGCGAATAGACGGGACTTTATTACGCATAGTACAATGGATTATAGCCTGCAGGTAATTGAATCAGCGAAATTTTCCGGCCCCTACTAAATAGTAATATATAGAAATAGTGGTTTATCGCAGGAAAACTTAACTGTTAGCTGGATTTCAACACACGTTCAGCTACTAGAAGATTACTTGCTTTAGCTTGTACGTGCAGCTGTTACGCGCTTTTACTGAGCTAACAATAATCCCGCTGTTGTAATATGTGATGCTTGTTATTGGTCTGCAGACAGCCACGTTGTGGCAGACGTATATCAGCCAATCATATATGCAGAGACTGTAAGAATTCGCAGGTTCACTGACGTGTAGGCTAGCCTGCAAGAATATATGTGAACTGAAGCAGACAACAGATGCTCATTAGCTGCTTGCTGTTAAAGTGGTATGGGTCTGTATTAGTTACATTTCCGTTATTGGCTCAGAGACTACCATGAAGTGTCAAATAAGTCAAAAGCCGACTGCGAAAGTGACGCAAACTTACAGTTGCTAGAATTCTAGCTTGTGTCCAAAAGAAAACGCGAACTTTTCAGTTCTCTACTTATATGTTGCAAGAAACTACAGCGGTTTCAAGGGTATGTTGGCATAAAATATTTTCGCGACGTACCGTCATTAGAGACACTGGAAAATCGCGAGAATAGTTGACTACTTGCTAGGCTCCAATATGCTGTATATTACACTGGGTGTTTCGTATCGACACTGGCTATGGTTTATTTGAAGCATTGTTTCTCTCTTCAACAGGCCCAGTTAGAACTGCACAGCTTGGACACACAGCGTGTGTGATTTGTCCCGAAACTATGTCACACGTGTCATGGTTAATATAATACAGTTTATTGGAGACTATCTTAAACATTTTCACGATTTTCATGTGTCTCTAACCATCATCTCTAGTAATACAGATGTGTAGGGAAAGGAGTATTTCGCCAATTCTATGAAGAATCCATTGTCATGTTGCTTACTCAAGCCAACTATATTCGTTGATTGTCTGCTGTCGCAGGGTAATGGCATAGCCATCTTTGGTTGAAGGCCACGGCGTTAGATCTGGCAACCCTGCGCACGAGAGTAAATTTAACACTTATTTTGCCTCTCCAAAGGCAATGGCTGTGCCTGATTCGCTATTCTGCCCTACACACCGGCGAATAAGGAGAAGACATTGCCGTTGGCGAGACAAAAGAAGTGTTAAAATGATCCTTCCTGACAGGGTCGTCAGATATAAGGCCGCGGCCTTCTGCTGAAGATGGCTATGGTAATGGACTAATGGTCGGGGCTTGAGTATACACAGGATAGTGGATTCTAACATGTAGGTCATTGAACCCACGAAATATTCCTTTCCCTACAGATGTGAAATGACGTGGCGGCTAAATTGATACGGGAGAACTTCGTCGCTTATTGATTGCTCTCGGATACCAGCCCAGTGTACTATTGGCTGCTGCATATTACTACATGATTGGCGTTTGGAGTTTCCTCCATGCTGCTGGCCAGTTAAGCCAATTTGCTGGCGAGTGCGACTGAGTCTGCCATCCTACCGGCTACTACACTTCTGTATATCTCAATATTCTGTGGCAGAGCGATCCCCTTCGACACGCCCACGAAAGCTTGCTCACAGTTCGACGTTCGGCGGGAAAGTGTCTGACAAACGACTATGTATCTGAAAGGCCGGAAACTCAACGCTGAGTCACAGAATATTTAGGAATACAGAAGTGAAATAGCCGGTAGGACAGCGAACTCAGCCACACACGCCAGAAAAATGTCTTCCCTGGCCAGCAACATGGCGGATAAGCCTACCGCGAATCAGCGTAAGGTGACTGCCCTGCTTGCCGGCAGCCAGGCCAATAGGAAACCTGCCGTAACATGAAGGAGCCAAACATACACGGGACTATAATCAACAGCCTTGGGCAGCCGATAAGCGGAGAAGTTCGTCCATATCACACGAGCCGCCACGTCATGTCTGTATTACTATTTATTCTGTGGCTGAGCACAAGTTGCCGCATATTGCCGTTAATGCTACTACCTATATGAACTTACAAATGAAATATTCCTACTAGTAGTGTAGCAGTGCTTAGATCACGGACGACTCGTGGGCCAAACACTGGTCTGTCACAGTGTTTCGAATGGCCAGCCAGAAGTTGAAACATTTGCCCTAAATTAAAAAAAAAAAAAAATACGTTTACTTTACTCAGAAAAAATATGTATTTTATAACTGGGCAATTCTCCTCTTCAAACAGTTACCGTGGAGATTGTGTTAGAACTTTGAGGGCAGTGTTCTCCCCAGCACAAATGTAGAGCTGCGTGGTTCACGAAACCAGCTGGGTGCGTCGTGGAATAAGCTTGATGGTGTTGATGGGAAAGTCTGTTTCTTAGCCGAGTGGCAGAGAAAACTAGCCGGGTGGGGCACCTGGCAAAACGGGCCTGGGGAGAACACTGTTTTATGGGATAATGAACAGTTCAGAATGTGCGAGTATATTACCTTCTGCAAAGGCTGTCTATTTCTGGCAGCATTGCGTATTTATTTTAACGTAGACTGGCAGTGCATTGCAGGGTGAAATTTGTGTGCTGATGCCTGGACTTAAGTTCAAATTTTGAGCTCATGAAAAGTAGTCAATGGTAAAATTATCTAGGGAACCCATGACCAGTGACGGAACCAAAAAGGGTGCCGGGGGGGGGGTTCGATGGAACCCAGGGAGCACGTCCCCCTTGGCCTTTTATTTATAGTTTATCCTTAAAATATTACAAACTATTAAGGGGTATTTGATTTCATTTTTTAGGAAACTCCTTAAATAGCGCCATTTTTCACCTTAAAAACTAAATTTGTCCGGGGGAGAGCCCCCGGAACCTCAATTTTTGACTTGGGGTGTGGAGTATATCTACTTTTTAAGGAATTCTCCCCCCCCCCCCATAAAAAACAACCTAGGGCCTGATCCGCCTCTGGCCAAGACACGATTAGAATGAACTTTTTGTCCATAGCTCCCTGACCTAGATGGTACACTATGTTATTGAATTTTAATCGAGATGCCATTCAACAGTGTGATACTATACTATTCTTATATCAGGACGAAACTTACACATAGGCCTACGATATCCACTCAAGCTCTCTTTTCAAACGAGCACTAGTCTCGCTGCTATATACAACACGTATTTGTCATGCTGGCAAGATATGTTTTTTGAATAAAAGGTAGATATTTTGGTATTACAATTGACTCACTCAAAACTCCATATTTTGGGCAAACGTTAATGCACAATTTAGACAATAATATAGTACTAGCGTTTTGGGATAAAGTGAGCCCTCAAAAAAGCGCTGATTGAGTTCTATTTTCAGTGTATTCTTATCTTTGTGCGCGCAACGTCAAACGACGGGAAACGTATAACCAATATGGACACGCCACATGATGTCTGCGTGTGTAAAATAAATTGCGTAGTTGGTAGGAAGCTGTATAGATTAATAAAATAAATGTTTACTAACTATATTAATAATAAATTTATGGATTTATGTTGATTTCGTTTCAGTATTAGATAGGAAAATACAAGGAATTATATTTCGTAACTTCGCTGCCAACTACAAAGAGGTAAGACATCTATAGTTAATGTTGAATGCAGTAACAGCTAGTGGTATTTTTCAAATATTAAATATTTTGTGCTCTCTTTATCCCGAACGACCTATAACGATATCAGCTATCATTGTTAATAAACACATTTTTAAGATTTGTTAGAACACTCTTTACGAACTGACAAGGAACTACGTGAGACGTTCACAGTCGCTACTGCTATCTATCGTTCACATTTGTAAGTCTACAACTTACCATGTGACAGATGCGTATTTGTTTCTTATGTTGCCATGAACATATTGAAAACTAACTGACTTACCTTAATAAAAAAATCACTATGAACTTACATCACATGAGTAGAGACGGGAAAAATTCGCATGTTCACTGATGTGTAGGATAGCCTCCAAGAACATCTATGTATTCAAGCAGACATTATCTGCTCACTGGCTGCTCGATGACGCAGTGATATGGGCCAGCATATAGTAGCTTCTGTACTATTGGCTAAGACACTTCCAGGAAGTATCAAATAAGTCACGAAACAATTGCGAAAGTGGCACGAACTTACAGTTGCTGGAATTGTAGCTCGGGGCAAAAAGAAAACGCGAATTTTTTCAGATCGCCACACATGAGTTATGCAAAAAATATTTTAAAAACCCACAGCGTAATATTTTTAATTATAAAAAAAACACAAAATTACAGAAAAAATTGTGCATTCAGGAATTTTTTAAAATGCAAAAATAGTTCACGGGAGGATTTTTTAAATTTTATTACGTAGTCCATTGCGTGTTATTTCACTGGGAATTATTTCATTTACGTAAGTCATTTGGTTTTCAGTATTCACATGGCAGCAGAGCATGCAAATGGTTACCTTGAAGCACTTTTATGAGATAAATATGCGAGCTAAAATTGTTTCATAAGAGAAAACTGCACTGACAAATTTCGTGTACAGAACAAACACTAGGGCCTATTTCATATTACTATATAATTATGATTTCATCGCACTTGAACGACTTTAATCTGATTGGCAGTATGTATTTCCGCCGTGTTGCTGGACAGTGAAGCCATTTTGCTGGCGTGGGTGGCTTGAGTTCGCCTACCTACCGGAAATGTATCTTCTGTATTCCTAAATATTCTGTGGTGTTGGGGTAGGCAGGTAGCCAATCAGAAACCAGTTAATTTTCAACAGTCCAAGGTACTGACAACTGTACAGTACATCCACCCATACCATTGAATATATATATATATATATATATATATATATATATATATATATATATATATATATATATATATATATATATATATATATATATATATT
>PNEQ01087136.1:32170-46885 GCA_003012365.1 Medauroidea extradentata | reverse complement strand
CCCAAAATCCCGTCATTTATAGTTGAAACTCTCATTCCCCTATTTTCTCAAAATGGTGGTGGGATCTTGGTTTGAACGAAAGTCTGTTGAACAAAACACGTGGCGCATCGGTGATTGGTGCTTAAGCGACCAGAAGCTTCTTCCAAATTCTGAAGAATCACCACAATGTTCCCTCCCTCTGCTGCCTCGCCATTTCCCCTCTCTACCGACGTCACAGCTCACTCCAACAGCACACGCGTCTATTTTCTACTGGCAGGGAACCAGGACGGACGTTGGAAATTGTGAAGGTGCGGTGCGGAGTTATTAAAGTTTAACGTAACGTTTCAAGTCTGTTCATACATCATGGGAATCCATGCCATTGCACACAACTACCAGGTAACCTCCATTAAACTATAGTTATGCACTAGGCGAAAGTATGTCCATGGAAATTTCCACTCGGGAAAAATACTGCGTCGTAACCAGAAACGTTAACTGCCGCTGATGTCAAGTTGACACCGTCACAGTATCATCGAGCAGCCAGTGAGCAGATATTGTTTGCTTGAGTTCACAGATATTCTTGGAGACTAGCATACAGGTCAGTGAACACACGAATTTTTCCTGTCTCTACTTATCACGTTGTAGGCTTGTAAGAACCAAACATATGTATTATATATAATGTTTTTATTATATATTTGACCTGAGCGAAAAATTTATTTTTTGTAAATTAAATAATGTTTTGGAAGGTATTATGACAACACATCGCACACCTAATGCAATACTAACATAACTCAAAATATGTCATTTTCAGACAAATGCAGTTATCACACATACTTTCTGATTTTTGGATGTTTAAAGTGTAATATAAACATAACACAAAATATGTTGGTACTGCACTGAAAAATAACTTCTGCTCTTTTTCCTAATGCTGCATTAATCGTATAAATATTAGTCTTGGCACTTATCCTTACTGTAATTTGCCAAAAATGCTAAAAACCAAACTTTTTTTTTATTTAATTTTTGCAATACTTTTCTTGGTTGTGTTAGTAGTGTATTAGGGAAAGAAAACTCTCCTCTCTCTCATTACATACATAAAAAAGATTGATCTTTTAGTTGTGTTGTATTGCATGCATAACTGGAAGTGAAAAATGTATGTAAGTATATGGCATTTCTCTTAGATGAAATCACGCAATTTTCTTTAAATATGCGCGTACTACTTAGGTTTGACTAAAGAAGTTCACAGTGTAAAATACACAGAGAAATACACACATTATTCTGAAAATTGTGAGACAGCTTTAATTATATTATAACATTCCCTACTGTACGATTTGAAAAATACGTCATAGTGTTAGCAACGGAAAACAGAGCTATTACCAACACTACGAATATTTGATCTGAAGCGTCTCGAAGGTTTTTTTTTCTGCCAGTCTTCGCTCATATGGTCACGGGCGCGGTGCGGAGAATATTGGTTGTTTTTTCCAGCAGAAGTGGCGTGTGCAGGTATGCGTGCTCCTATTTAGTTACTTGCGTTTGTGCAACTCAAATTCTTAGCAAAGAGCCATGTTAACGACGTCCTAACGGTACAGGCTATTAGGAGCTTCCAGCCTTGGCAGTCTCAATATCACTTTTGGTGACGGCGAAGGGGAGGGAGGCACCAGCTCGCGCACCTGCAAGAGGAGGGCTGGGTAATGGGAGAGGAACCCGGGAGTAACGACGTAAACTAACTTTGTTGTCAACTACATGTTGTACAAAGCGCGAAACACAAACATTTCTTTCTTAACAAATATAAGGTTTTACGTTCTTAAGTTGGCTATGTATGTGGGATGTGTTTACATTTCGTGCTTGGAGATAAGAGCTTGGCTCTATGCATGGAAGGGGCATCTCTCTACTTACTTTATTTGTACTCGCAACGTAGCGATATCGTGAACAAATGTCCCTCAACTATGCAGTATGTTTGATGTCAGCCTAGCGAGGTAACCTAACGATAACATAATGAGATGGTTCCTTACTAAAGGCTATGCCGCCTCCTCTCCTAGCTACTGTCGTACCAAGTTGTATGTCCCCGTGTCTCTCATGACATGGATGTCTACGAGACGTTAAGCCAAATTACCTTGATTCCGATGAGTTTTCGAGGACGTTGTGCAAGGCTAAAACTATAAGCAAATATAGCCGATAAAATTGTGGATTTCCATGTAGGTAAAAATAGATAATATTTGTTATTTAGAGATAGACAAAATAAGTTTACAACATTAAATAGTGATTATTTAAAACACACACTGAAATATGAAAAGATAAATGAAAAAAATTAAACAATTAATTTTATTATAACAGTATAGCAATCCACATGTATTAATTTCCGTATAAACATGTAGGAGTAATGATATTGTAGTTGGTGACGCTAAAGTTTTGAGCTAAAGTTTCATCTTAAAATCCTGGCCAGGATAGTATTATTTTAATATTTAGCCTACTTATTATAATTTCTCTTTTTTACCTTTAGAATTTGCGTATTACTTCGGATAAAATATAAGTACTTCAAAATATGTGTATATTTTATGAATAAGTCCTATAGGTTAAATAATACTCGCTTTGCTGTAATATCAATTAAACAGAAAGGCAATTGTGAAAAAGAATATGTGTTAAGAAAAATATTTATCATGCTGAAATATGTCCATGTGAGCACATGAAATAGCTCACAGCCATTTAACGCAATGCATAGTTGTAAACAAAGAAATTAGCTGTGACAATGTTCAATGCCTTAGCGCCGATTAAAGAAAAAAACTGTAATTGTGTTATGCTGGAAAATAAGCTAAGAGGAAAGCACAGTTTTTACTACTCTGGTAAAAACATTCTGTGTGTTAACATTACACAAGGTAAGACAATATATTGCACTTAACTGCACATTTAAGCACACTAATTGAGTTTGAAAATGAAATTGCTATTTTTTACTACGATTAAAGAAACAGTGAAAATAAAGGATTCACCAAACATTAAATGACGCTAGAAAAATTTATCTTAGCTTCGCAATGGAGTGAAGCTCAATGTGTAATTTCGAGTATTTAGGTGGCCAAAAATCATACCTCTAAAACAAATTGGTCAATTTCAATATTTTGTCATATAGTTTCTCTACATAACCGTGATAAAATTACGTAGTTTTTGCATAAATGTAATCAATTACTTGAAAAATTCGGAGTATGAATCAATATGCACAAACAATTGCCACGACTGACGCTGTTTGATCCATTCATACAAGTGACGAAGTGACGCCCAAAACTTAAAATGGATGCAGAAACATGTACATTTTGGGATATTTTCCACCTTAATGTTTGCAGGCATCCACTAAGCAGCGACTTTCTTGGACTTAGCCTCCAAGAGTCTTAAATAACGTTAATTTACTTTATAGGAGTGCTCATAATAAAAAATGTATGTATTTTTTGTGTAAGTTTTGCCGATTTTTTATTTTATTTTATTTTATTTAAGAAAGGAGGGGGCTAAACCTGATAGTGAGTCAGAACGGGGTACCAAAAAATTTTGTGGGAAAAAAAAAAACTTACGTGAGGGATTGTGCGTGCACCTTTGAAGAGTTCTGCCAAAAAAATGAGTTGTGTGAATTGGTGTGGGAGTGTTTGCAAAACAGAGTAGAGGATTTTAACAGTGTACCCAAAAAAATTAAGTATAAAAAGTTTTAGTAAATTGTGCATGCGTCCGCAAACGTTTCTGCCAAAATAGTTTTATTCTTTGGAAGGGGGGCCTGCAAAACGAGTAGAGAGTCATAAATGGGTACCAAAAATTTTAGCAAAAAACAAAAAAAAATGTGAGGGGGGGGCGGTGCAACGCATGCCGTGCACAACTACTACCTCATAAATCCTAAAAGGACATTAATTACGCTATAACAATAAACAATATATATATATATAATATAGCACATGCAAATGCATAAACTAAATTTTCTATAAGCAATATACTCTATTTCAAATAAGTTTGGATAAATTTGACAGCAACTTATGGGCAATAGTATTTAGTAATTGGTGATTTGCTGCACAGTGCATGACACTTGTAGCTCTAAAATGAACCTGAGATGTCGATTTCAGCATTTGCACTGCAAAGTTTTTCTTGTGTAGTGACACAAATAACAAAACATTACAAATTATTGCCTTTAAGTTGCTTTCAGATTAATATAAACTTATAGAAATGGACTATAACTAAATATTATTCCTCACCAGAAGAAATAGCAAACAAAAACGATTTAATTTGATTCTGCAAGCATAACATTTCAAAATTCAGTGTTATATAGCGTAGCCGCAACACAAATTAAATGTATGTCAGTAATACAGTATGCCATTCAGCAAATTTTGTTTAAATTTAGACACCGGATAAACAGTTTACCACAAATTGGAAACTTTAAGGAATATTATTGCAAGCTCTTGTCGAAGTCGCAGTTTTGATGTTTTCTATTCGTACAAATAAAAAAAAAACCAAACTCATAATTGAGGTAATCTACAATAAAAGTAGATCAGAGAGCTAAGCCTACTTCAGGCTACCTTTGTGATTACAGAGAGAAAAAAATTTGTATTTGTAAAACATTAACGGTTTTTGCATCTTTTATCCTATTTCAACAGTAAAAATACAAATATTTTCACTGTATAGTTGCAAAAATATGTTACAGTTGTTTTGTGCTAGTGGAAAACAGCAACATGTTTCCGAGCATCATTTTGTAATGTTGCATGCCATGTATCTGGAGGCCAGGTGGTCAGAAGCTGGGTCGCAATACCTTATGGACTAACACCTGAATCACAAGCCAGGCGACTACGTGATGGGAATCACGCCGAAACGACCTCAAAGACCTGTTCCAACTGCGCTTTTACCCTATGGGAATGGCCTACGAGACTCAAGTCACGTCCGAAACATGATGTAATGTCTATTTTTAGACTCCTGTAATGCGGTAAATCCCCGACTGTTTCGTAGAGTATAAATGCACCGAATCGACACATTTGGGGAGAGTTCGCTACTGGTCGTGATAGAGGAAGGTGTTATACTTGTGGAGAGAGACTGGTGAAGACATCTTGGTGATGTCAGAGTCTACTGTAAGGCGGCAGGCGGCTACCTTCGGAGCAGTGTTGTGCGAAACAAGAGGATTGCTGAGGCGGGCTGACGAGCGAAGAGGAGGTGTGCGACGGGAGTCGAACAAGATCTCAAGAGTGAAGACAGCGGTGCACTCGTGGTGCTGCGCAGCACACGGCGATTCATCACCACTGCGGAATATTAAGGTTGTACACTGTCACTATTTGAGAGACTGTTGATTGGATATATGACTGAAATTTTTACTGTGACTTGTAGTCTTTAATTGATTAATGTTTAATATCCTTGTGCTTAATTAACGTTCTGTGACACAGTAGTAACCGTGTGCATAATTAAGGTTGTTGTAAAAGTTATAGTTGATTGCTGTTTTGTGTATTTTTCTAAGCTTTGTGAGCTAGTAAACCAATAACTTAGTTCACTCTTTCATTCCTAATTATTTTACTTCTATCCCAAAGAGCTCAGGGAATTGCCCACATTAAAGTTTTTGCTTGAACTGGTAACAGTGTGTTAGAAATTTAATTTGCAGTATGATCTAGAGTTGCTTCTAATTTCATTTCTAAAAATCCACCCGAATTTGTTATATTTCCGAAATAGCATAGTTAATTAATTTCCCTTCATAAGTACTGTTGAATGTATAAATTGGTTTCAATCAATTTATAATTTTTCCTCGTTGCGGGGTTCTGATCAGAAGTCAACTGCGGTTCAGTCAGCTTGAAGAGCGCCTCAGCAAGATATGTTGTTTCTTCTTGCATGAATATTCTTTGCGCTTGCTTCAGTTTTATCGCGTGTTGGGATACAGCGTGCCAAAGTTCTCTAATGGTACTGTTAATTTTTTTTAAATACATCCGAATAACTCTTTAAACAGTGGAATTTATTTCTCATAAATAATTTCTTCTCTGTGTACTGTAGCTTGACTCTTTAAAAACTTTACGCGGACATTCTCGACTGCTAGTCACATTTGATGGTTTTGGCGTATGTATAAGAATGATTTGCACATTCTGCCTTGAAAGCTAATGCCTTGGTTAAGCAATGCTGTATAGTTTTAGAATTATTTTATTCCTACCATTCTTTTTTCATTGAGATCGCAATATTGCAAATTAAATACTGACAAAATTTTAGTGACATTAAAATTAAATCACGGCAGTCCTGTACACCCAACTGTTATATTCAAAGTTAAAAATTGTAATTACTTCGCTAAGTTATATCGCTAATGTTGCACCGATCGAAAACCGTTCTCCGAGTTACAGAGCGCACAGTGCCTAAGCTAATATGAAAAAGCACACCTTAGTCTGCTATATTAAAGTGTATTTTCAAGTAAGTGTGAGCACCGACTGCTTCATTATACACTTTCATAATATTGACTGCGCGCCCGCCTCACAGCATGTGCACTGTAAAAAAATGTGTAAAAATACACGTACAAATAGCTGAAAGTTTTACATTTTGGTACATGAAATTACGGAATACAATTACAGTAAGTGTAATTAAACACAATTGTTATTGCTGCAACCAAAATATTTACAGATCTTTGATTAAAAAACACATATGTATACACAAATTTACTATAATGTTGATGTAAATTTACATTTTTGAATGTACATGTAGAAATAGTCACATATTGTAATATTACACGTAATTTTGTGTTTTATAACAGCACTATGTATAAATACACTGATTCGAATGTAAAAATGCTCGTTTCACAGTGCAGTATTGAAACCGTAAATTGCTTATATATTTACTCGAGCAATTTGCGTAGGTATAGTATCATATCAAGTAAACAATTTAAGCGTATTTTTAAACAGAAAGCTTTAATGATTTTACAATCTCTGACATACATACATGATCACATATGTATAAATACTATTTAATAACATCTAAACTTATTATATTACGATGTGGTTTTCGCGTATATTTACAGCCTAAAATGTGCAAAACATAGTTGCCGTGTCTGTAAACTCCAATTTTACTCCTGTTTTACTGGGTTCATCACAAAAGTATTTTTGATAATCGAAGTTGTAGTCATTTTTACAAAAAAAAATTTGTTTTTGTATTAACTTACTTGAAATACAAATTTTCCATACGGCAGTTGACTTGATATAATAAGCTTGACCGACGCACAGTGGAGTATCAGACCCAAAAAAAGCTGGTCAAAACTATATATCATGGATTATAAATTCTAGCACACGTTTTATGCTAGTTACACAGTCAATCATTGGGACACTGGACTCTGACTTCTGTTACTTCTCAAGATGACCGCTGGCTGCAGGACGTGACTTGTTAGAACGTGTTCGGACTGCACTGCCATTGCTCTACCTTCAGTCATCGAGTGTAGCGTCTGAAAGAATATGTTATATGATGGTGTTAGTGAGAGATTATAGTGATAGCAAAGTGCGGGTTAAGGGAAGAAGGTGTGTACGTTATTTTAAGTGTATTAAGTTACATCTGTGGGCAAAAAATATAAATTGTTCTATACGATTATAACAAACTGGAAAATACAGAATGTTTGCGAAGGAAGCGCCATGTTGGCATGTGTGTTTGTTTAAGTGTCGGTCTTTGTCGGGCAGTTATTATTGGCAAACGCTAAAGTTTAGACCTTCACGATAATATTTTCAAAGAAAAGACTTCCTCATGTTTTCCTCGTCATGTTTTATGTCACATAAAATGGGAATGTGTAAAAAAAACATTGTACAAAGAGTAAGGTTTTATTTTTAGTTACTTTCCTTGGAAATAATCGTAGGTCTGTATTAATGTGTGTATGTATATTATGTATGTATGTATGCATGTATGTATGAATATATGTATGTTTATCCATATACATATGCACGCATGTATGTATGTATTAATGCATGTATACATGCATGTATGCATGCGTGTACGTGTACGTCTATATGAATGTATTTATAGGACAATTATATATGCATGTTTGTATTTGTACACGCATGTGTACATGTATTGTGCATGTGTACATATATGTGCTTGTATAAGTGTATGCACGCGTGAGTGTGCGTGCATGTATGCATACATATTCTTACGTGCATGTATGTGTGCGTGTGTGAATGTACATATGTATGTGTGTATCGATGTATGCACGTGTGTAAATGTGCGCGCATGTATGTACACTTCCCGTGTACCTTTTTATTCTGTTGACAAAATTTCATCAAATTATAAACACGCAGAGTAGGAGCAAAGACTGTGCACTTTTCATTTTATTGATGCAGTGTTCATGTTTTAAAAATGGTGTCCATTTGAGAATTATGGATCACATATTTCAAGAACCATTATTTAGTCAAATTAATCACAGCGGCAGAACCTGGTAAGTGTATTCTAAAGGTAACAATTTTGAAAGTTTGTGTCAATTGAACGTAAAGATTAATGTCACACCTATGGAATAATGTATCACTTTTAACCAATATTGGTATATTAACAACAGTTAGATTCATGAGTAACTTCTCATTTCTGTTCCGCAGTATCATCCCGTTGGAGGCAATGATGTCGTATAAGTTCCTGTACGACTTTTTGCGGGAATGACCGAATGGAAAAATAGATAAGAATTTGGAACATGTAGAAAATAAGCTGATAAATGTTACTAAATGACCTGAAAAAAAAACAGCATTCTTTGAAACTTTTTTCGATATTTGAAGAGTGCATTTAAGCGTAAATGGATTGATGCAATTTACATTGAAAAACTATTTCTTAAAAATAAGGAACAATGGCTCTACAATACCATAAAACTACCTTCCTTGCGTACAGTGAGGACCGGCCGTGCAAGAAAAGAATTCAGAGAGACGAATAGGCGAAGCAAAGCACGTGAAACACAAGAAATAAGGGAGCAGATACGGCATGATCAGTTGACCTATGCAGCCCACATCAGTCAGCGTTCTGCAGGAAATACTGACGTATCTAAAAATATAAGAGACATAATCCCATCGTCAAGAAGGGCTACGAAATATAGAAAGAGCGTTGCAGCTGCGGGTATAGATCCTGTGAGAAAACTCTCACCATCTGAAGCACTGTCGATGCTTATTGAAGCAGATTTGACAAGAAAGCAATACGATATTATTTAATCATGTAGGCAGAATTTTCATCCATGTTATTCGCTACTGCAAAAAAAAAAAAAAAAAAAATGGAATTTTACTCTCCTGTAGAGTCTGTAACAGTAACAGAAACAATAGCTGAAATTAATCTACAACAGCTTCAAGACTTTGTAAATACTTGGACGAAGTTCTAGAGAGAACCACAGAGGAATAGAAAGCTGTGTTGCAACTTATATCGAAATGGGGGCGTGACGGTTCACAACAGCAACAATTTAAGCAGAAATTTGTGAACAGTGCTGACAGTGATGCAAACATCTTTCAAAGTTCACTAGTCCCCTTGGGACTAGTATGCAGCATTGGTCCATCGGAAAAAAGACTCTGGCAAAATCCAGTACCCTCATCAACACGATGCTGCAGGCCGATACGCATCTAGTTTACTTATGAAACATGCGATATTACAATATGTCAAAAACAAAGCCGCGAGACTGAAGAACTCAGAAATATTGACGGGCAGTAGTAGTCTTATGAAAATAATCCATACTTTAATACCCACCATGGTTGATGCTAATGTGTACAATGCTGTGACAGATACAGCATCAACAATGCGATGTTACATATGTAGGGAGACATCGTAATATTTCAACAAGATGGACACGAAAAATAAGTTCCCAGATAATACTGTTACTTTGGAATTCGGACTGTCCATCTTTCATGCAATAATTTTTATTTTCATTCGCTCTTAGATTTGCCTTACAAATTACCTATTGCAAAGTGGCAAGCAAGAAGTAAAGTTGGCAAAGATATTGTGATAGCAACCAAGAAAAGGATTCAAAAGTCGATACACCCAAACCAGGCTTCGGGAACAATAATTATGGTAATTCGTCAGGAAGATTATTTGCAGATCCTGGGAATAGACGTTAATCTCACCAAGAAGCTGAAAGTTATAATGCAGGATAAATCAAGTGGGTTTTGCATCGAACTGCACACATTTTTTTAATACACAGAAAATACAGCTAAACTTTACATCCAGCTCTATGGGTGACACCATATGTCTCTAACGATGCAGAAAATCTTGGTTCATGGTGCGACAGTAATTCAGCTCGCTCTTTTGTCAGTTGGCGAACTCTCCAAGGAAGCAGCCGAAGCATGAAACAAACATTTCCGTGTGTATCGACTGAAATTTTCTAGAAAGGCTTCACGATAATTGTGTAACAGAAATGTACTGAACAGGCTGTTGCTTGGTTCTGATCCGTTTCTCAGCAGCATTACATGCAGACCTATAAAAAAAAGCATGCCATTTTCCACCGAAGCATTGCATCTTCTGGTTCCAGAAACACCACCTGCAAAGCTCTCTCAATCATTAGTGGATGGCGCCAAAGATATGTGCAAAGGGGAAGAAGAAGGTGATGGTGATGATGACGATGAAGCTGACTATACTGAAAACATCGGCCTTGATTCTGATTAGGACATACACATACAATATGGTTATAAAATTAATTGAAAGACGATTACCTGCTGGTTGCAAATTACTTTCTTTATTTAATCGAAGGTATGCAACTGTCGCGGAGAAATTACTTAAGTGTTGTTTGGTATGCTGATATTACATATATTACTTATTTAACTATTACGCCTTGTATATTAAAATTAGTTTTCGTTATTTTTATCTTTCTGTTTTTCAGCCCACTTGAGTAACCTTCAATTAATTAATGTTCAATGATCGAAATTGTTCTGTGTTTCATTTTGTTATTTCTGTAATTATTGTCATACTTGTTTGCTAATTGACACATATATGTCATAATTTTATCATAATATCTTGGACACCATTTTGGTTATACGTTATTTCTTTATTTACACGCTGTCAAATATAAAAAAACACTAGTAATGTTTGTTATCCTGATATTACATACATGATTTACTTTTTTTTATGTACCTTGTATAATAATACTCGTTTACTCGGTCTGCATTTTTTTTTGCAAAATACTTGTGCGGACAAATTGTATGTTTCAGGTATCAGAATTCTGTGTGGGTGTTTCAGCGTGACGTTTTTGTTACTATTCACATCTCTTCTTTGCAACACGCCATATTAATTGTTTTTAGTATACAATAATTGTTAAATTAATTCTAAACCCCTTAAATACTTTTGACCGGTTTTTCGGGCGCGATACCCCACTGTGCGTCGCCCAGTTATTAGGTCGTGCTATATATTATTTGTACGGTTCAGCAAAAATACGTGGTAAGAAGGAGGAAAATGTTTTCCCTTGCTTATTTGGAACAGCTTGCTAAAATAATCCCAATAAATGCCTAAACAACTAATTAAGATGGCTATTTAGACTGGAATGAATGGATCCCATATTACAAACCACGTTTGTTAATAACCATCGGTGGTCTCGTGGTTACTGTCGTTGACTACTAACTGTAAGGTCATAGGTCCGAGTCTTCATAGGGTCAGAAATTTTCGTTCGTTGATAATAGTCGTAAGTTACTCGAGATAACTTTTATTTTACGAATTACCTCAGTAATTAATAAATGTTCCAGATATGACTTATACTAAGGTTCCAGAAAAAAAAAATTTCACCATGTTGCCAGTTAATTTCAAGTAACTTATAATGTATTTTGTTTACATTTAAATTTAATTTTTTTAAATTTAAATTTTTATTTTCTTTGAGGTACGGGTTATTCAACACATAAATGTGTTAAAATACATGTACCGTAGCACTGTTATTGTACATGTATTTTAATGTATTTGTACTCTTATGTACTGTAAAAAGACACGGACATAAGTCGTGTAAAATTACACGAACATGTGTGGAGATTGTGCTGCCACGTACATTCGTTTAAAATTACACAAATTTATTTACAGTGTGTGTTAAAGTATGAACAACTGCCAATCTCCTGAAGGGCCAATTACCAGGCAGAGGGACGTTTAAAAAGTTGATTTTCATACTTCAGGGCTTTGAAAATAAAAATGATCAACAGCAGTGTTTAAAAAACAAGAGTTAAAAATACAATTTTTGGCCGGCTGTCTACTTTAAATTACACACTGTGCGGTGCAAAGATTGGACTATAATTCGGGAAGATCCGTGTTTGATTCCCTAGTCCGGTCATAGTGACTTTGGTTTAACGAAATTTCTCCAGGCTCATGTAGGGGTTTTTGTATTTAACGAAGTCCACCGCCGACTTCTCTCCCAGTTCATTTTCTTGTGTAGAGTTACATATAACGGTTGCTAATCACCTCGCTGTTGAAGAGATATAAAGCCCACTTATAACTGAAAATAATCATCCTATCGTGATTTTAACCTCAAAACTAAGGCCGGTAATCCTAAACGTTAAGTTAGGGTCTACTTTGGTACTACAATCTCAGGTGCTAGGATAACAGCGGCCGAGACCTAAGTGTTTTCACCATTTCCTGAGATGATATATTACTTACGGCCTATTATTCGCCGCCACTTACGAGGCTATAAACAAATGAAGGCGACGATGAGTGCTGCTTATTACAGCGGATATAACGAGAAGACATTACACTTTTTGGGATTTAAAACACATCCGTTAAATTTTGAATTGTTTCCAAAATGTAAATAATCGGAACTCAAGAAATAAAGATTTAAAAAATATTTGATAACAACACACATCGGTGACTACGCTGTTACATTTGCATGAAATTTTGTTTGCCGTGTCGTCATTTTCATCGACATCTGGTCGTTACACAATCCTTCACTCAGCATGTGATTTGGATTGCACTTGTACACGTATTGGCGTTTCCGGAGTTGGGGGAAGGTTAAGGTATTCTAACGCCCCACTCCAACTTTATCACAGAAATAAAATATATTAATTAATAATATTTTTACGGCAAAAAATTAAATGTTTTAACTACGAAAACTGCTAAAATAGCACTATATTACACCTGAAATCCTAATTTCCCTGGGGGATGTTCCCCGTACGAGCACTTTAAGAGGTCGGTCGGAGTTTCTTTATAATATTCTTAGGTTAGTCCCCCTCCTGTCCAAACACCTAACAGCTCTGCACGCTACGTCTCTGTGTACTTGAGTTTGACAGCAGACCTACACCACACCTAGGATGCAGTGTTGAAGACATTCAAACTCGTGTATACCTTTGCTTGAAACGCGTTTCAGCTAGTTCGGATCATTTTTTTTTTGATAGACCTATTTAACGCACATTAAATTTGTATAGCTAGGGGAAAAAAGGCACTTCAAAAAACGCTTCTACAAATTAAAACGATCCTAAATCGTATAATAAATATGATACTCGGGCTTCTCAAAATAGCTAAAAATTGCTTTTCAGACTGACGTGTATATGGAAATACCAACCAAAAAAGAAGCCACTTAATTTTGCTTATAACCATTGCGCTGACTAGCTTCTTTTAACTTTTTGTAAATCTTCATTTTTATACGTGAATGCGGGCGCCGGCGGTATTCATAGTTTTATCTCAAGCACTAGCTCCATACACACTTCTTAAAGCTGATCTCAAGCAAATGCTAACAAGTCAGTCTCTATCAATACAATCTTATATTCCTCTGTCATAAGACTGTGTTTTCATGTTGCATAGTCTGTGCTTGAGATCACATTTCCGAACTGTGTTTCATAGTCGCCGAGCATTTTCTTAAGCAAAGGAAAAAGATTGTCTTCATCATGTCAACTGTAGAGGTGACTGAAGATCGTCTCGAAGCATTGTAAAATGGCGGATCTAAGTGAGTGACTCGTACAATAAAACAACTGCATTCATATTGTAAAGCACATAAAACATATAAATAACGGCGATTGAATTTTGCATTTGGCGTAACCTTTCTAGTATACAGAGTATTCATTTATTTCTGCCGAAACACAAAAAAAAGTCTCGTAATATGGCCTACTTGTCACTATTCCCATCTGAAGTTCGAAATTTAAAAAACTTACCAAAAGAAACTATGAAAATACCTGTTACAAAATATACAATCCAGTTTGAATTGCAATATTCTTTTACATTAAATAAATAAACAATGTTTGTTTGTTAGTAGCCTATATTGCACAAGTAGAAAACTTAAAAGCAGTTTAGTGCAATGTATCGAGATAGCGTATTTTGTAAAGCATCGGCAGATATAGATTATTTTCACTTAATTTTTGATGATTAGTGTTCGTTCCTGACTATCTCCAAAATGTTTTTACATTGTGTATTAGTTTTTCGAATCACTAAAGAAATTTTAATCATTTTAATTTTGCTATTTTCTATGATAATACCTTAGTTAACTACCTTAAATGGCATCCTAAAGATTTACAACTGGATTATAGGTCAAATTTTTTTTAATTTTGAAGCAGCTATTTCTCCCTCTATCTCGCCTTAATTTTGCTGTAAACTTCATCTTATTTCGCCATAACCTGACGACAACAACAATAATTATGTAATCAGGCAAAATAACGCATTCTAAGCATAGCTCGTAGCACGGAGAAATAACTGGACGTAGGCCACTCTTCCTCCAAGCTTAGACCAACCATCCCCCTACGGCCACTTGGCGACCCGCGCACTAGGCGCGTACGGTCACATGACGCTCTGGAACATTTTGCTCCGTAAATTCTACATTTCATTATTTATCATTATGCTGTTTTTGCACAAAGCTCGCACGTACCATGCATTTACACA
>PNEQ01087136.1:0-32070 GCA_003012365.1 Medauroidea extradentata | reverse complement strand
CCTGTTTGTCGTCACACATACGCAAATATACCGTCTAAACTGTTTCCAAATCTTCCGCCGCAATTCATACTGGCTTTCCTGCCATTACTCGATGCGTTTATCCCGTACCACTTCTTGCCGACACGTCTCACACTAAGGCTAAGCTCCAAAACCGTCACTAGCCGCTCAGCCGTCACAGTGATTGAATCAGTTTCTCTAATCACCCAAGTGTGTTATCAAGGACAACATACAGTATCGGCTTGTGCGTTCCACCCAGCCGGTCCATCTGATGTCAGAGCGGGGAAGTGGATATGACTGATTGTAGAGATTTAGTTAGCGTTTAACATCTCGGTCTTTAGCGCTGGTGAGGGGTGCCATGACGTGTGTATTGATCAGCGCCATAATGAAGGGGCGTGGAAAGATGGAGATCAACACTAAGACCGGTCGTCCAGCGGCATCGTTCGGACAGAAAATGGGGAGTTGGTTGATGGCGCGCAGCTGTGTGTCGAATTTACACTCGAGTGCTCTACTGTAACCTAATTACATGACTCACGGTCTTCCGCTTTCATTATACATAGTTATGGTACGAAACAAGCTATTTTCGTTTATTTTAACAATATAATTTTTTTCAATATGATGTATCGCACAACTGCAAGAGAAATAGTTTATTTTACAGTGAGTAACTACCCCAAAAAAAACCGTAATTTTTTTTTACTTATGTTTACAAGCAGTAAAGAATACTTAGTTCAATACAGCGCAAGATTCGGGATTCGAAGCCGAAGCAAAAAAAAAAAAAAGTGTAAAATATCGGTTTTGTACCGTACAGTTAAGTGCGAACTGAGGGTGAATTTGTGAAATTACAATGTTTATTTTGTTGTTGTTTAGCAGAAAAACTTCCATTTTAAATGTATGGTTAAAATAAAGAGTGCATTACACTCAGTTAAAGGTGCTAATTTTTACCTCAAATAATAAAAAGATAAATGACTATAAATGCCAAAAATACCCCGCTTGGGGTTGTGAAAATAAGTGTCAAATATATTTTACATTACACTTATTAAAATCTACCATTAAAACTACATATACATGTGTTTATATGTATCTATTTATGTACACGTGTATATATATATATGTATCTATGAATGTATGTGTGTGTATATGTATATATATATATATATATATATATATCGATTTATGTACATGTGTATATACATGTACACATATGTGTGTATATATATGTATATATATATGTACATGTGTGTGTATATATGTATCGATTTATGTACACGTGTATATATATGTGTGTGTGTGTGTTTGTGTGTGTGTGTATACACGATTAAATTGTAAATATTTTCTTGTATCACTTGTGAAAGTATCTTGACGTGAATGTGTTGTGTGATGTGTTGCTTACAATTATTAATATCTGTAACAATAACCTGCCTGGAATAAACTCAAAATTTAATTATTGTGTCACTAAGGCTTTGCAGTGTTATGCTATGCGTTTCAGACTTACTCCACAAAACCAAACAACCTATACCCCACACACACCCTCCACACACACACATGCTCCACATAAAACATGCCCTACACACACCACACCTGTCACATACACACACTCCACATACTCAAACACACACCATACCCACCTCACCCACACAGTACGTACCATGTACCCACACCCATAGGCCCTACACCATACCATGCAAACACACACACATCATTCCACATACCCACACACCCTACTCTCATCACACACTCCACACACACTTTCTGCACATACCCACACATCGGTTCACACCCCGCACACACAACACCCCCTCCCCAAAACTGCAACCCCCTCCACTCACATACCATGTATTCAAATACTTACATCCACATACAAAACACTATACCACACAAATACTCGTACAACTCTATTGTCAGGACGAGGTTTGGATGAACTTAATAGTAATGGTTGAATTCGAGGGTTGGGGGTAGATGTCGCTTGGCTTTTGGGGTAACATGTACTATAGAGGAGAAAGGGATCTTTGGGTGATAGGCAGAGGTGAAAAATAATAGCTGGTCTACTCAAAAGATTATACTTAAATTACAATAGAAAATTTAAACTACCTAGTCTACAGAGAGGCTGGCAGCTTATAAGTATTTCTAAGTAAGGTTAAGAGAAAGAAAGTAAACAAAATTATTTTCTATAGTATAATAATAACACTTTATTTTTAGAAATATCATGACAAAATATAGATAATGTTTAACAGCTCATATACTTTCTAAATGTTCTTGGATTCTATTATAAATATCAAAGAAATTCAATGTGTAGTTGAAAGTGGTTATTGCAAAATAAAACAGATTTGTAAATTTTTTTACTGTTATGTTATTTGATTGGAAGGACAAGCTATCTTCCACAAATAAATCGGCTATCGCGTAAAGTAAAGAAAACCTCAACAACACTGAATCGGCATGACAACCTTCGTGCTATTAATGTATGCTAACATCCCAAAAACAAGACACAACACAACCAAATGCAACAAAAGTACTAAAAATAAAGAAATGCTTTACCGCAGTTTCAACCCTAACCTCACTCACCCGAGAAGAAGTCAATAAACAAACAGCCTGTACTTGACTCGAGTAGTACGATCGCCCAACCTTCTGCTTTTAAGGCATAGCTTCAACAACCACTCCCTCTAAACTTCTCTGCATTCTCGCGCTAATTATCACTGTAAATACTCTAACAAAAAGGAAGGAAAAGTAGAGAGAAACTATTTATATTCATCTGAATGATTTCATACGCCTTCTCGCCCAGTTCCCCATTCTTCGCCTCACCGACGTATTGCCAGCCTGAGGTCTCGAACAACACTGATCCACTCCCCTCACATATATTCGACACTTTATCGACCCGCCCACGGCCAGACACTCTCCTCTAAACACCGCCCAGTTGGATTCGCCCAACCGACCTATCTCTCAAAACCTCTCTTCATGGCGCATGTACTCTCTCAGCCTCTCCTGCGTCACATCTCCAGCTAGGCAACCAGCGGTTAATGTCCTCACAAGAAAAAAACTGCAGTGCGTAGAAGAATTGCGTTGGACTAAGTCACCAAAGCATCTGGATGTTGACGCAGACGTAACCGTAACTGTGAGGGAGGTGGAAGACAGGAGGGAGAAATATGCGGAAATCGTCCATAAGTGCCAGATGGGCATACTACCACCGAAATTTCCAGACGGCCCCTGGCTAACGACCGCTCGGTACAGTAAACAGCCCGGCCGCTGTCCCATCTACACAGTAAGCAAAGTCACGTTAGGAATTTATTGGCTACGACCAAGGCAGTGAACTGTACGAACTTCTTGGTGATGGCTACCGTCTCAACCAACTGCTGTTGGGACAGCTAAAATACAGCTACAAACAATCTGCCCTTATAACACATGGCTTAAGCAATGAGTATTAGTTACAAATCAATGTTGAAAAATAAATACTTGACCATATTATCCTCAACGGGTATCTTAAGAAAAAAAGGAAAAAGAGAAAAAAATAATTTCCTCAAATTTTAGCATCGCGACACTATCCCACCCGTACAACATTTGAGGACCCCGCAAATCTGTACATGGTTCTGACAAAAAAAAATCACTATACATTTGCATACAACTGCCGTGGAACCACAAAAATTGTACAGTATGTTTAAGTGTACACTATCTCTTCTCTCACAACCAAAGTTTACAAACAGCTAACTCCCATTATGATGTTTGAGATTGTCCAAAATGGTTAACAGCATTACATGAATATTTATGTTGCATCGGCTGTTGGTAATAGAGTCCATACTCCTGTACATCATATCTGTGTGTCCTGAATGTGCCTCAAATTTATGTGACTTAGTTTGGGTGGAACTTACTTGCTGCACCAGCATACTGGATGTCCCATGACATCTGAGAGACCTTCTACTTCAATCTTCACTATTCTTATGGGTGCACAGAATTCAACAGAGCAGCTCTCCAGGACTGCATGACCCATGACCAGCAGCCACACAGCAAGCCACTCCGCCCGATTTCAGCAGAGGAAAACTGAAACAAACTCAGGCAGCATCAACACTACTATAGAATACACAGATTTTCACACAGATTTTTACACAAATTTTTAATTAATACATTTTTGTGAAATTTAAAACTTTACAGATATTACAGTCTGGTTGGAGAAGCAAAGTACCGCGACACTTTTCACACACAAAAAAAAATTATTACCTAATCCTCAACAAATTCTACCATGTATTTAAACTAACTTATCAAACATCTCATTAAACAAAAGTAATCATAATAAAAACACAAAAGTTAAAAGTAGTGAAATTTACAGCAAATAGAGTTTCAGGCAAGACAGAAAACTTCCCTAACATTAATAATCTTCTTGGCTTTAGTTCCTTACCTCTTCTTGATTAAGTACTAATTTCTTCGAAACAGTTACAACTGCAAAACGATCTACACTCTTCGCCAATCAAAAAAAAATCTTCTCGCTTGACCTTCTTCCAGTGGGCAATCTTTAACATGTCAACACAAACAAGAACAGCCCCAACAAACTTTGATGTAGGCATCCCCACATCTAAGCCTCCTCTTTTATCAGTCCATTCCACCATCAGTCTTCTGGATTCAGTTTACCCTCCATGGCTGGATAAACATCATCGAACAGTCTTTCCCACTACCAGCGACTTAGGGAGAGTGCATCAGACCCTGGATAATCCATCACACCACAGTCCAAACCAGGGCTGGAAATCTATCCCTCTAATCAATCCGCTCTAGGCACCCTGGGTAGATAAGTACAGTCCACGCACAGACTCCAAGGCCACTGAGCACTGTGCTGCTGGTCCCACAGGTAACCTCCTCTGGACCACATGTCACACTGGAGATAACATGACTGTCCATATAGCAGTCAAAATAAATTATGTGCTTCCCCTTGACTGGTAGAGACACAGTTAATGGAAGTCCACACACACACAGTAGAAATCACGGTTTACTCTCTAATTTCCCAAGATAATGCAAGAACTAATGTCTTTGCCTGAACTCTCCCCCTTTTAAACCAACAAAAAACTATACACTTGAAAATTCTTAAAAAAAAAAAAAAAAAATAAAAATAAAAATTGTCTAACATAAACAAAACGTGATACCAACATTTCTCCCATAGACAAAAAATTTTTTCTTTGTTATTATTACTTTGTTTTACCATTAATTCTTATTAATTATTTAAAGCTACTTTAGTATTTTTTGTGCAATAAAAGTATTTTATAAAAAAATTTGTTTAAAGAATTTCTCACTTTAACGTACAAATTAAGGTACCTCTTTAAGTCTGAAATAATGTGAAGGTGTCCAGTTAATGATAGTTTCAATACAAAATACATTATGAGATCACAATTGTATACAACATTCCACTATTTACGTAAATCTCCATCTCATAACTGAAGTTTCCTATACTTCCAACTCTTCTCCCAAAAAAATACTCCTACTTTCACATACTCAACTTCTGTTACAACTTTTCTTTTAATTAAACGATAACCACAGCTCAATCTCTGCACCCTCTGTCATTATTATTGTGGCTTTAACCCTACCACTATTTCGCAACTGTTCTACAATCATATCGCCTAAAATTTCTCTAACTGACCCACTCACTGCAAGGTCTGTTTCAGCAGGCCTTTCCCACTGACGCCTTCGTAAACTCTAATATCTCCAACAAAGTACATCACAAAAATTACTGTTAACATAATGATTACAACTGTAACTCCTATTTCAAGGTGCAAAGCTATCTCAGCATTCATTGCATCCACTCTGGGTATCGTTCCAAGTCCAATCAAAAAGGGATTTCTAAAATTATCACCAACAATACAATAATGACCAATCCTAAAAATGTACTTCGAAAATGTAATTAGAGAGTCCAAGATCCTTCTTAATTCGTTCAGCTCATGAGTCTGGTAACTAATATTTTGATGTGGGATGATTGAAGGACAATTTTACTCTAAACAATCTTGAAAAGTAGGGAATACAGTGTGTTTTGAAGAAAGATGCACTGGAAAATGAAGTTTCTTAAATTCAGATTATGAGGCAGGAATAATGTGACTGATTTCATATTGTGTTTCTGTATGGTATTCACAAGGGTAAGTGTCACCTATACTTAAGTATCCATTAATGTACAACCTACAATCACAAGGGACCGAGACATCCACTGCTGCCAGTTGACAGTTACCCGACAAAATCTTCGTCTAATTTTTACTCAAAGTACAATTTAACTATATTTTACCCTTAGCATTGGTGAGAAAATAATGTTCTGGACCTGCCTGTGATATCACTAGATGAGAACCTTTCTGACATGTAAAAGGTCATACTTCCCCCAGTTGTTTTGCAGTTTCTCCATCAAAAAAAGATTTCGGACATTCAAGGCCCATACAATAGCATCTCCTGACCTTCGTGGAACAAAACAAAGATTATCCTCAAACGATCTGCTATCTTCCAATTGTGTCCCTCTTATGGTCTTGATATCGTTACCTCTAACTGCCAAAAACATAGATTTATGATGTTTGGTACAAATAGATTGTTTCCAGTTAAAAGTTATAGCTACAAATTCATATAATTTCCAATCACATTATTTTTTAACTATAGGGATCTTAACTTTATTGATCAAATTGTCTTCAAAAATTTTGCACGAACAGATCTTTAAATGGTAATAAGCCTGAACTTCTGTTGAGGGAATAGCTAAATGGTAACCATCATTATCAGTTATGCATGCTAAATGACCTAATTTTGATTTCAAATTATCAGGTGCAACCAAGACATTTGAGATTTTCCTAGACCGGCGTTGGTCCAATATCTCAGTCCTGAAAAGTGTGTGTGTCTGTTTAGCCATTAGGGCGGCAGTTAATAATTGTGTTTGGTGTACCTACGAGTGATCCTGAATGTAACCTGATTGGTTATCTTTTATTGCATCCCTAAATTGATTTAAGAATCTTGTTATGTTATTGAATTTTGTTTGCACTTTACGAAACAGATCACCTTTGACATCGTTTACTGTAGATACTAGATTTGAAAGGCTAACCAACGACTCATGACTGTCAAAAATTTGTTTACTCATCTCCTCCATGTGACTTGCTAATTCATTTTCATGCTGAAATAAAGTTTCAGCCTGATTTTGTGTTGCTACTTAACAACACCAATTCGCTGCTTCCCCTCAAAATATCTAACCGCGCTTTACTCGACTCGTACCCTGCATTTTAACTAGATCCTCACCAAAAGCTTCATTTAAGCTATCCAATAGCATTTCAGTGGTCATTAGCAATGTTTTCTGTTATTTTTGTAAATTACAAAATTCTATAACCCAGTGATCAACACAATAGAAAATATTTGTTTATAGCCTCAACATTACTCTCTAACTTTATAGGCTATGATGACTGAAAGAGTAATGGTGCTGAGGAAGTGTATAGTCACCTTATTCATTGGGAGAAAATGGGCTCCCGAAACCACACTGACTGACATCGTCTCTGCACTTTTAGGCACTCCTTGAGTAGCAACATTTATGGTAAGCGCCACCAGGTATAGCATCCCTGTCCACATGCTGACCACCATCTTTTAGTCCAGCTAGCCTCCGACTAGTAGATTCTTCAATCCCTCTCACTCAGTCACCGCCATACTCCTGTGATCATTCAAAGTTACATGTTTTAAACACTGATCTCTCTAAACATTTATACAGTACACAAAATTAAAAGGAATAATAGGTACTTCAAAATTGAGCAAATAGTAGTTAAATTTATTAGAACCATCTCTAAGAATTTAAGCTTTACACTTTCTTTCCACTACCTTGTTCCTAATTTTTTTCTAGAATTAGTAAAAAAATCTGGCATTAGGTTGGACATTGATTTCAACAGCAAAACAAAATAGATTAAAAAGAAGAAGTTTAAAAACAGCAATTAATGGAAATGAAAATGTTAAAGTAGCATTATGTCACACTAATTAAATGCCAGCTTTTAACCTCTAATTAAAAATTTAGTGGTAAAAACTTATTATCGGCTCAACATTTATAACTTCAAGTTTAGGTTGTCCATGTATTATTTTCTTTAGCACATAAGAGATGGTCTGATAGTTTTTTCACCACTGCGACAGGGCTGTTCCATCGGTGGAAGAATTTATGGGTCAGGCCTTTCCTCCCCGTGGGGGTGAAAATCAGTACCTCCTGTCCAAGCTGGTACTCGACCGATCTCCGCTGAAGGTCATACCTCTGATTGTCCTTCTCCTGCTGTTTACTTAGGTTAGTCAGGGTATGACGACGAATCAACTTCCCCTTAGCATGGAGTTGTTTGCTCTCAGCTTCCTCGACTTTCTGATTCAAACAAACTTCAGAGAGCAAGACAGGCTCGCGGCCATACAATAGTAAAAGGGGACTGAAGCCAGTAATTTGCTGGCGGGACACATGGTAAGCAAATGTGACCATGGGGAGGAACACATCCAAATCTCTTTGATTTGATGCCACATAGTGTGACATCATGGAGGTTAGAGTTGCATGCTACCTTCCTACAGCCCCATTAGTCTGTGGTCTATATCCTTAGGTTAATTTTACCTGCACATTCGATAATTTTAAGAATTTCTTAACAATAACCGAACTAAAGGTTTTACCTTGGTTGTTTAGAATCGAATTATGGATAGAATGCCTACATATCACGTTATCAAGTAAAAATTGGACTACTTCACGTGCATTACCTGTTGGCACTGCCCTCATTTCCGCCCATTGTGCACTGTAGTCTATGCAAGTAATGCAATATTTATTTCCATCGTGTTTTTTAGTTTGGCAATCATTACATGTCCTAACACAGGCTTCAATCTGTTTGTACATTCCTTTCCAATAATATCTATGCCTAATCTTGTCTACTGTCCTAGCCAATCCTAAGTGTCCACCAAACAACAGGTTATCGTGGCACTCGCTCAAAATCTCAGCCCTCAACCCATCAGGGACCACAAGCAACTTCTGTCTTCCTTCGGGCCTAGTGTTAATTTTGTATAGTATAGCTTCATTTAGAAAAAAAAATTCTTGGCTAACCTACTGAGTTTAGAATCTGACCTGGATGGCTTTTCAACTTCTTTGATCAAGGGTAACAACTCTGGAACTCTATGCTGGGCTTTCGCTAGGTCATAACCTGGTAAAGAGAGTACATGCACTTCTAAGGTTTTCTCCTCGTCTCTGAGTGTACCTACATCAACTGGATTTCTGCTCAGACTGTCAACATGGGCATGTTTTTTCCCACTTGAGTATTTTATTTCAAACTGGTATTCCATCATTTTTAGCACTCATTGGGTGATTCTCCCGGTATTGTGTGCATTCATTTTTAGTTTATCTAGGTAAAATTAACTATGATGGTCTGTGACTACTGTGAAAGGTTTTAGAACAAATGAGGCCTAAACTGGTCAAGAGCATAAACAAGTGCCGACCACTCTAGGTGAGTTATTGGGTATCGGGTCACAGCTGGAGTCAACATCTTACTGGTATTTGCAACTAGGTGGAGTTTTCCATCCCTATGCTTCATAAGTATAACCCCTATACCTTGAGTACTTGCATCTGAATGTACTTCAATATGGTAATTTTCCTGAAAATGGATTAATGTATGTGAAGGGGTAAGTTTGTCTGTTATGGTCTGAAAAGCATATTCCTGTTACTTTTCCCAAACTAATTTTTTATTTTTCTTCTACGAACTGGATACATGCTTTGCAATTTGGGAGAAATTTCCTACATATTTTCTATAAAAACATGCCAATCCTAAAAATCTTCTAGCTCCTTTTGCATTGGTAGTGGTAGGGAGTTATCATACAGCTTTTACCTTGTAAGGGTGGGGTCGTATTCCTGTGTTGTTTACGATGCAACCAAACACTTCCGTTTCCCCATAACCAAAAGAGCATTTGGTAGGCTTCAGGGTAGGATTAACTTTCAAAAATCTCTTTAGTACCTGTTCTAATCTATCTAAATTTTGCTCAAAGGTATTACCAGCAATTAGTACATCATCTAGGTATACCAAACAAGAGCCCTATTTCAGTTCAGCTAATGTCTTATCCATGTTTCTCTGTAATATAGATGGCGCTGTCTTTAAATTTAAGGGTAATGTTTCAAAACACAAAGTACCCTCTGGAGTTTTGAAACATGTATTTTCCTTGTTCTTTTCTGCAATTCTATGTTGTAGATATCCAGTATTCATATCTAAATGACTGAAAAATTTTGTACCAGTGAGATAACTCAAGAAATCGTCAATATAAGGCAACCGTTATTTGTCGTCGATAGTCTATGGACATTCGGTAATCTCCGTCTATCTTTCGTACAAACACAACAGGTGAACACCAACTCGTGCTACATGGTTTCGCAATACCATTCTGCATATGTTCCTTTACAATGTTGTGTATAACCTCACACTCTGCTGGGGATATCCTATATGGTACAGAACTGTTCGGAGGACTGTCTCCTGTGTCCAATGTTACCACTTCCTCGTGTGTACGACCAATTTGGTTAGGAGTCCAACTAAAACATCTCCTATACTTATACAAAATATCTCTACATTTGGCTTTTTATTCAGGGGTTAGGTTTGGGATGATGTCTAATTTTGTTTCATCAAAATAATCGCTATCCTTGACATGTCTGACCTTAATAGGCTTTCGTGTTTTATCAGGATGTGTGTTTTAAAATTAATGGAGCATCCCTAATTTCATGTTCTTGGGTAATGTGACTGCATAATTAGCTACATTAGTTATCTACAATTTTGTTTGTTTGTTCTTTAGCACAATCCTACATCGTACCACAATAGAATACCTGTCGTACAGCATACAATAAATCTATAGGACACTTTGTACACTAAACTAATTTTAAGGGCAGTGTCAACGAGTGAGGTGGTGCAAGTGTATTATGTTGCAGGAAGCTACGGGTTCGATTCCCGACTCCGCCCATCCTTGTTCCTGTTTCCCATGTTTTCCCGAAATCACTCCAGACGAGTGATGTGTTGAGTCCCTTGATATTGGACATGGCCGATTCATTTCCTGGTTCTCTGACATTGTTCAGCTCTTTGTGTTACTGTATCTGATGATCTTAGCTGTTGATGAGATGTTAGGCCTCCATTCTCTCCCATCCCTCAGTCATAGCAGTTGGTATGGCAGCCAGCCTTTCAAACATGCATGCCGTATTGCCTATGTAGTAAGAACTGTCTTATTGCAGCCCACTAGTTTTACGAATTTTACACGAAAATGGTTGGTCCTACACATTTACAACAAGGCAAACGTTTTTACTTCTGACGTGCTTCCATAGTAGAAAACCGTATTAAAAGTTCGTAATTCCTGATGGTAGAAAAGTGGTATGTAATAAAAGGGGTAGCCACCCTATTATTTTGTATTAGGGTGCAAGGTATTGATGTAGTTCTAATGTTTAATTTAAGTTCCCGGTGATATAAAACAATGCTCAACTTGTCATCATTAAATTGTTCTTCATTTCCATTATTTTACAAAAATACACTTCAAATATTCCATTATTAAGGGCTCATACCGCCCTTAACATTAGTTTTAGGTACAAAGCGTCCCGTATATTTTCTACTTGATTTTTCATAAGGAATAACCTCCCGAAATTCGTCGGTCGAATTCAGTCCCACCCTGTATGGTATGTGAGTGGAGGGGGTTGCAGTTTTTGGGGACGGGGTGTTGTGTGTGCAGGGTGTTAACCAATGTGTGGGTATGTGCAGAAAGTGTGTGTGTACAGTGTGTGGTGTGTTAGTGTGTGGTGTGAGTTAGTGTGTGGCATGTGTTAGTGTGTGGCATGTGTTAGTGTGTAGTATGTGTTAGTGTGTATGTGTGGCGTGAGTAGGTTGTGTAGGATGTGTGGGTATGTGGAGTAAATGTGTGTGTGTTTGCATGTAATGGTGTAGGGCCTATGGGTGTGGGTACATGGTATGTACTGTGTGGGTGGGTGTGGTATGTGTGTTATATGGAGCATGTGTGTGGGTGTGTTGGTGTGTGGTGGGTGTGTGTGGGGGTGTAGGTTGTGTTTTTATGTGGAGTAAGTGTGTGTCTTGGGGTGGTGTGTCAGGGAGTGTGTTTTGTGGGTGTGTGGGGATATTTATATGGTGTGTGTATAGAGTGCCTGTAGTGTGTGTGGACATGTTTAGTATAGGTTCGTTGGGGGGTGTGGTGTGACTGTGTGTTAGTGTGTATGTACAGATAATGATGGTTTTTAGTGGAGAGTTTCATTGGTGTGTGTATAAGTCTGCGTATGTGTGCAGCGAGCGTATTTAGTTATGTTTGGTTGTTTCATATAAGCATAGACAATTGCATGAGTTAGGTCAGACAGTTTGGGTTTTGCGCCTCGGCATCATCAGGGACGCATCTGGTGAACAAGAATTGAATTAACCATGGCCAAATCAAGTGATTGATACAAGCATTGGTCTTAAGTGATGGAATTTACATTAAAAGCAAAAAAATAAAATATTAAAAATTTATAAATGTCCTGGGAATCTAACTTTGAACCTTTTAAAGTATGATATGGTTGAGCAACCATGTGTCTGCTGTGTTGGGGATGAGCATTAGCATAAAATTAGCTGCGCATTGATTATAAGTAACTACATGCTACATCTACATAATGCGCTGTAACATGCAGGTATTGGTGCAAGTAATTATTAAGGAAAATATGTTCTTAATTAGGATAATCTTTTAAATTGGAATTGTCTGGTCATGCGACCATTCATTCGATTCATTATCGCGTCACAATTCCGAATCTGCCATGCAAAGTACGCTAAAAGGATTTTTTATTGATATTAAATGAAATAGGAGAAAAGTGTTGAGAATCTGGGCTGTTCCTTCGAGCCGGAAGAGCAGGTGGTGTCGTAGGGGCTTGGTGCCATCCTCCTCCACTACTCTTTCCACACCCCCCGCTGGACCACTGCCTATGGCAACGAGGCTTAGAAACAATGCAAAATTAAAGGCATTAGACGTTTGCATTGAATAATTTGTTAATTTAAATTACTAAAATAAGTTAAGTAAGCTAGTAAGAATTGTATAGGTTTTGAAATGAAATATGTAAAATAACTTAAATAAATGTGGCGATGGTGTCCTACAGTACTGGCTTTGGTTGGCGGGGCTGTTTCTGCATGCTCTATTCCCATGGGCTGGATTACCAAGACGGGGACTGGTGGCGGGTTTTCGGCCAGGTGGAGAGAGGAGAGAGATGTAAACGAACAACGGGCGAGGAAGGAAGCTATCGAGGCGGTGCTCGCGTCGTTGGGGGACTTTGGGGGTTAGGATGTCGACACGTCAGGGCAGCAGACAGCTGACGAGATGGACCGATCAGCTAATTAACAACGACAGGAGAACAGGAATATCGCGGGCCTGGAAGGAACCGGGACACGAGTGAAGTTGATCGGCGGCGCGACATTAACTGCGGCGGTTATGCGGAACCTTAAGGGTCACTAGGTCGGGGCGGCAGGCCGCCGACAAGGCCACTTAACCAGCGACGACGGCCACTAATTCAACATTCAGTCAGTGTAGCGACTGTGTGAGATTGACGGGTCAGCACGAATATCACCACATCCGCAGCAGTCAGTAACTCGGAGCACCATAGAATTTTTGGAATGTATAAGACTTTGTTTTTATTAAACCTAACACCGCAATAATCGTCAACACTTAAAAACATATATATAAAACATTATGACAAACAGTAAACGACAAAGAATGGAACATCGTAGAGCATTTACTGTATTAGGGGGCTGACAGTTTTTTGGTAGGGTATTGATATCATTTATTCAGCTATCATGTATAGCCTATTCTGAGGTATGTTGGTCTGAGAAGGAAGTTATGCTTTTTCCGTTGTCTACATATATTATTCCGCAAATGTTTTAAATTTCGAGGAAGCTGTGAATTTAATATATGTGAGCATGCATGTACACTGCATGGCATGTTGTATGTTTGAAGAATGAAATAGCTATTTTGTCTGTATGATTCTTAGGGAAAGTGAATAAAGCATGTCTATCGTTTTGGCAGAATTTTGGAAAGGGGAAAAGGGAGTTGTGGGTAAGGCAGGGAAGCAAATTTACGATAAATACCCAGCGACAATTGTTTAGTTTCTATCGCTGTAATACGTAAGGTGTTAAGCATATGAAAGTTCTTGCCGACATATTGCTGGAGAGCTTTTACTTGTGAGACTACTATTTTATGTATGAAATGTCTGTTCCGAAATATTATCTAGAACTCCTGGTTATATTATTTACGAATTAGGTTGTTTAGTTTAGGGTATATTTGGTGTGGAAATGTTATTTTAACCACAATATTGGGTAAAGTAATATTATGTTCCATTGCATATAGTGGTTTTTACATGGTAGGGTGTCGTTTCGCGGTACTCTACGAGAGGACAGATGGTGATGTATCAGTGGTGTGTGTTTGTTTTTGAAGGGTGTGGGAGGGGGAGGAGGAGTCCAGTGATTAGTGTTGCACCATTCTTTGACGCATGTATGTGTCATCTGGATGAGAATTGTTAATAGATGATATCACGGCATGGTGACTCATCTGTAGAGAGGAGATCGTGCGCTGGCCAGGTGATGGACATGTGGTAAGCAAGTATGTACTTACTCATGGAGGGATATGAAGGGAAAATTTTAGTAGGAATGATATGGGGAAGATGGTGGGCGCCTATCAGTGACATATAGTATACATGTAAATATGTTGGTGGGGGATGCTAGTGTGTTCATGAAGTTTGTGTAGGTATAATGTGTCGGTTGTTTTTTAATGGAATATGTTTTAAGATAGCTATATACATGTAAGTAAATAATTACCATTAGTCATAGTCGAGGTGAAGTTGCAGAGGACGCTACTTTGTTAATGGAGCTCGTCTGGGTTAGATGTGTTGGCATTTTAATTTAATTTAAAAGTTTTTTTAAGTTTATTAGGGGCATGCCTGGAAGTGTAAAATCGTCAATTTATAAGGATGAGTCGAAGAGAAGCTCTATTTTTAATTTTAATAATATTCTAAATTTAACAGTATAGTAAGGATAAGACTCTAGTTTAAGTTATTATGGTGGTTGGTTGACCAGCGTGTTCCATGAAGCTTGTCCTGGAATGATATAATGATTAGTTACTTACTTTACTAGTGTTACTATAATGTAGTTTTTATTTGTGATTTATGGGTGGGAGCTTGTTGGAATTTAAATAAAACACTGTTTGGAAGACTCAGAGAAACCCTTTATTTTTATTTCAAAGAATTTATACGAAAACACTTGGTTAGAGATAGGTTACGGCTGGTTGGTGTGGAGGTGTGAAGGGATGTGGGAGAAAGTATCCTCGCGAATGGTGCCTACAGAGTTGTGTCATGTGGTGACTTATGTCATTGGGGAACGAGGTGGAAGTACAAAGGTTGGTATTGCACCGTACTACGACACATGTAAGTGCTGACTCGCCGAGGAGGGGGGAGTTGTACAGAATGACCTCATGGTATGGTGGTGGGGAGGGTCATGAGATGAGCATGTGATGAGCATGTGTGTGGTGACTTGGAAGAATGTAAAATACTAAAGTCTCGCGATTATGAGGGGAGGGGGAAGTCATCTGCCAATAACTTGAGTATCAGGTATGGTGGGTGTACTAAGGAAACCCGTCTATGCATGTAGTGTTGGTTACTTTTTATTTTGACTAAAAAAATAATATCCTATATGAGGTGTGAGTGGGGTAAAGAAGGAATGCGAAATCGAAATGTTTTCGGACGACTCGGAGAAAACCCCCTATATTGTAGTTCATTGATTTTATTGGAAATTGTTCGGAGAGAGCTAGGATAGAAGTTGGATTTAATTTATTAGTATATGGAAGGGTGGGGGAGACTACCCAGGTGTGCTATAGATGTTTACTTGAATTAATTTTACTAGAATAATAGTAATTACATTATGGAATGTGAGTGGGGTGTGTTTGGAATGCAAAATCAAAAAAATTTCGGAGGACTCAGAGAAAACACATGCAGTATATATTATTGTATTATTTGAAAATATTCAGTGATAGCTAGGATACAAGTCTGGCTTTAAGTTATTAGCATGGGGAAGGGTTGGGGAGCTTATTCAGGTGTGATTTTGTAATTTCCTTAAATTATTTTTACTAACAATTTTTTTTTTTTGCATTATAAGATGTGGGTTCGGTTTTTTCGGAATAAAAATTCTAAAAATTTTCGGAATACTTGGAGAAAACCCTTGTAGTTTACTTTATTGGGATTATTGTAAATCGTTCGGAAATCGCAAGGAAATGAGTTGGGTTCAATATTATCACAGGGAAGAGTGGAGAAGCCCATTCAGGTGTGTTAGAGTAACATACTTAAATTAATTTTTCTTAAATACTGTTTCTGCAACATGAAGTGTGAGTGGGGTGTGTTTGAATTAAAATTGAAAAATATTCGGGAGACTCGGAGATAACCTCTACATTTTATTTGATTGGATTTTATGGAAACTGTTTGGGGATAGCTAAGATAGGAGTAGGGTTTCAGTTATTGGCATGGCGACGGGGAGACAGAGCCCGTCCAGTTGTAATATAGTTATTTACTTAACTTAGTTTTACTAGAAATATCTTTTTGCATTGTAAAGTATGATTGGGGGTTCGTAGGAATGCGAATTAGAAAAAAATTTCGGAAGACTCTGATGGAACCCCTTCAAAAGGGATGCCTACATTTAAGTAAAACAATTGATGACATGTATCGTGGACAAGATGGACGCCAGAAATAAGATGGCGAGCTTTAAACATATTCCTTTTTAAATTCTTGAATTTTTTGAAGTTTTTAAATTTTGGAAATATTTGGAAATTTTGAAAATTTTTTAAATAACATCTTCCAATATGGTGGCGGTGACATCATCCAAGATGACGCTGGTGATGTCATCCAAGATGGCGGCAGTCATGTTATCATCGAGTCCTACAATCCTATCCCTGAGCTCATTGTCCCAAAACCGGCCAAAATATACTACTAAAACCTATTGAAAAATTAATAGACATTTGGAAAAAAGTGATTAAGCCATCAATTGTTAGTAAAGAAAAGGTTCATAAAACGAACATAACATGATAATTTAAAAAATTTATTTAAACCACAATTGTTAGTAAAAAAATTAAGAACAACTGATTTCGAAGAATATTATGAATGAAGTGTAAAAAATGTTAGCTGGATTACAAGAATTTGAAGCAAATGTATGTAATTGGATACAAAACGAAATACTTTAGTTAGAATTAAGAATAAATAAACATAATCCGCTAGATGGATCTTCTAATGTTGATCTTCCACAAAAATACTAAACATAAAGAAGGTATTATACATATCAAAAATAATGATCAAAAATGTTTCTTAAGAGACATTTCATTTGTAATTATTCGTACAAAGAAAGATGAACTAAGAGTAAACAAATACAAACAACGTAAAAATTAATTAAATGATGTGCTTAGTGATTTAAAATTTGCAATGAAATCAGATAAAATTCAAGTATTTGAAAAAATAACTAATATTTTAATTAATTTACATGCATATGTATAAAAAGGAATAAAAGAAGGAAACGAATATATATTTTATCTAATAACTATTACAAAAAATAAAACTGAAAAACATGTTAATTTATTACATACTGAAAATGCAAATTATGATCATTTTTGTTGGACAAAAATCTTTCTCGGCTTGTTTAAAAAAATCATAGAAAAAATATCTTTGTGATAGATGTGTACAGCATTCTTATTATGAAGATAAATTGAATAAACATGACAATTATTGTAAAAATCACGACACTGTTGGAGTAGATATCAAATAAAATAAATAACATATTTATTTTTAATATATGATGATTTTTAATTTATTTTAAAATCATAGGTACTTGTGAACAAAAATCTGATAGTTCGTATACAAAAATTATCAAAAACATGAACCAATTAGTGTTTGTTATAATTTAAAGTATGAAAATAATGACTACAAACCCGTAATATAATACGGAGGAATAGATGAAGCAACAATATTTGTGAAAATACTAATTGAAAAATCAAAACAATAATTTAAAAATATATGAAAATGTAATGCTAATGATGCCACTAACTAATGTAGAAAGAAATAAACATTTGGCAGCAACGAATCATCATATTTGTGCAAAATCATTATATATCACTAAAGATGAAGAACAATGAACATTCAAACGTAACGTAAGGTGAATGGCCGTCCATGTAACCTAACGTTAAAATGTACATCGTTAATCGTTTACGTTATCCTTAAATGTTCATTGTCCATCGTCCATTATTCCTCATTTATAGTTTATTGTGAAAAATTTACAAAAGTTATAAGGAAATGTATAACGCTTTGTTTTTTACGAAGAATATGTACTTTACAAATAAATATCCCAAAAAAATTATATGCAAAATGAATAAAAGTAATAATGATAATAATCAGCAATTAAATTAATTCATTATAATATACAAAATATTAAACGAATACATAATAATGCATACAAATTGAACAAATTACAAAAAAAAAATATATTGTTTTAATATAGTTGAAATTTGGTTGGTAAATGTATAGTGACGTTTTTTTTTTTTCAATGTATGAAAATAGCGAATAAAATAACGTTGGAAATATTGTTGAAAATAACGTTGCCAGTAACGATAAAAATAACGATGAAGTAACGTTGAAAATAATGATAAATATATTGATAAAACATTTATCAATATAATGGTAAAAATAATGTTAAAAATAATGCATTTTGGTATTATTCCTTATTTGGTCCTCTTTTATATTGAGCCAAAAATTCTAAATTTATATTTAAGTAACTTTGCTTCTAGTTGTTCTCTTATTTTATGATACAAATTATATTATTTCATTAAAATATTGTTTTGGATCTATTGTACGTGTATATGAATAATACCATACCTTTTCAATCTACTTTCAAATGCAATGTTTTTATGTGTTTCATTATCATCGTATTCGTTTTATTTGCTGATTCTATATGTTTTTAACTTATTTCCTAAGTTTTGTTGAATGGCTGATTGTTTTCTGCTCCGCAAATTTCACATTTTGCCATAACATTTTCACATTTACTTTTAAATAATTTTTTGTTAATTTTTTATTATTTTCTTAATTGTTTCTTTTGTCTACTGGCTGAAGTCCTTTATGAATTCTACACATTTCATGACTTTTTATATATTATTTGTTTACGTTCAACTAAAAATTTTTCACATTTAATCATTACTGAAGGTTTTCGTTCGCGCGATAGTTTATAAGAATATTTTAATTTTTTCGCATTTAACTTGTTTCTCTCGCGCCGTTTTAAAAATATCTTTTCTACATTTCAATACATTCCAAACATTTCGAAAAGAGTTGCTTGTATATCGCCTTGATGAGATACTACATTGTTGTTAAATAAATAATTTTTTATTTCATGCATGTCGGTTTTTATTTTATAATTTACAGGAATTTCACTGAAAATGTTGCTTGATAAAGGATGATTACTTTTTTCCATTTTGGATCTAATGTAATGTATATCTTATTTTTCTATTCTTTCATCGATTTTGTATTTCATCAATATTTTATTGCCATAGGCGGCGGCCCAGCCTAGTTACATACGTGTTTGACACTAACTTGTTGTTAGAAGACAATTTCGCCAATTTACACATTTAGATCATAATATTATTTTTAGTTTACTATGCCCAGCCTCATGATAATATAGTGACAACTGACTAACACTGGGATCACTTTGTACGGAACGACATCTTTATTACTGTCATGCACATTATGTCTATCTAGACGTGTCCGACTATACATTGTAACACACGTGCGTGTAATGGGGCTTATAAATGTGCAGAATATTTGTAACATCTTCCAGACACAATAGTTTACAATATCCAACAAATGTGCATTAATCGAATATGCCCCTCTACCCTACTAGTATATCCGTGTAACGTTGATTTTAATAACGAGACTGACATTAAATGTGCAGTTAAAGTAAATCTGCAGCTTTAATTACGAGCAATTGTAAAAGAGCGAGTTGTAGTGAACAGTGGGATAGAATTGTAAACATAAAGTTGTGAGTTATTGTATTTCCTTAAAATATAATTTGTTGATTAAAATTAACAATATTTACTTTTCAGTAAAACAGTTTATTCTTAACATTAAAACAGAAGCCACTTTACCTTACCTTTAACAGAAAAATTGCTTTAAGATGACCTCCGCTAATCGAACCACAAAAATATTTATTAGTTTCTATATCGACAAACTAAGATTATGTTTACCATGAATGTATAGACTAAACAAATCTTTGCTTTATGGCAAATACAGGCTATTTTCCAATAGCTTAGAGTTAAACTATTTCCCTGCAGCTACGTGAATATTCTTCCAACGTGTATATAAAAGATTCATGAGAGGTAAACTCACTTGAATACAAAAATTTAAAACTACAAAAGAATTAATTACACAAGATTTATCTTTCAGGCACAAGACTTGGTTCAGCAGCCAGAATAAATATTCTGGAAATGTTAACACTTTCCCAGTTTTATTTGAGAATACTTCAGTTCAATCTTTTAGAGCCTGAAAGTCAAACATTTTCACTCAAAATAAATTGGACAGTTACTTTTAAACATTTGTTGATAAACCCTGGGGCATGTCAAATCTCAGAGTCGTTCCATCAAAGGCGCGATCCCCCTCTTTATTTACACAGGTTCCCACCGACCCTTTTTCACAAGAAGATCGTGGCGCGACCTTTCGTACGTTGACGAACCTGTCGGAGGGGGAGATAAAATAAGGCAAGCTCACAGAGAGAGAGATAAATGTAGTGTAAATTCCGCAAGTTGCAAGTGAACTTTGACATTACCAGTGTCAAGTATAAAAGTTGGATTATTTTTTAAATACCTCAGTAACTCAAACAAGACCTAAAATATCTCACAGTTTAAATTTGTAATTGCTCATTACAAAATAAACATACTTAGCACAAGTAAGTTATAATTAAATAAATTATAAACCAAATAATATAATAAAGTCGGTACGAGGGGGATAACGAAAAAAATTATGCCCTTGTTACAGGATGAGTAAGACGTACAAATATTTAACAAAAAATACTTTAGGAAATAATCGATACCTAATATTGGCCTCTGTAATAACCCTATCATAAAGACAAATAAATGTAGTAACGTTTATATGTACAGTTAAAGTTGTGTTTAACTATCTTAAAATGCATTAAGAATGTGTCATTGCGTATCAAACACTTCGTTCCGTTTCTTAAGGCGGCTGCGTACCCTAGAGTCCAGGCAAGGATAAACATTTATAGACAATATTAAATTAAGTGTTTATAGTCACCAGTAAGGCCTGATTATCGCACCTTGGGAAGAAGAGGGCCTCAAGTGTAAAACTGTCATGAATTCTAACATAACGACCGCATTGTGTGTTTTTATACGGCCACATGCGATGGAGTTGATACATTTTCGCCAAAGTTATAATTGTTATTTAAACGTACCTTTAAACTATGTGGCCGTATCTCCACTATGACCATATTAAATATAAATTAATATATTTATTTGAATTTTTTGTATTTCTATCCAGCCAAATCTGTGCTTATTAAATTTCGTGGAAATAAAAATTCGCACACCTGTCTCTGGCTTGTTTCAGTGAATAGTAGAAGTATATAAGAATGTAAGATGTGTTAACCCAATAACTATTTTTTAAAGACCTGTATGGATCTGAATATTTCGGTATACAAACATCGCTCCTGAAAAGTGGAAGACAATTTTTTGTCAAATTCTGGGCCTGAAGGACATATTTTGAAATAGCAGTTACTGAAAAACAGACGATTGCAGTAAATATAATAAAATTGCAGATTTGCGTCTAAGGTAAGATACCTTCGTTAAATAAATAATAGATGATTTCTTAATTGTATAGTAAACAAGTAAGAATTTATAAAAGCTATTTTATAAATACTCTAGACGTTGGGGACAAAATTATACAAATAAGCGTAAAGTAATTTGATAATTTTGTAGAACCTGACATGCGGGAAAAAAAAACATATTCAAAATACAAAACAATATATTCAACAATTAAGGAAGAAATTATGAAGCATATTAACCCCCTGACTATGAATGAATCCTATTATTTAATACAACAAACCACTTGCCTAAACATACGTGGATCTAAAAGAATTTCATTACTCCATATAATATATTATGTAGCAGAATGCATAAATCATAACGTACAGTTTGGTAACCATACGGGTACACTCCATTTGACCTAAAGTCATGTGACCTAAAATAGTTTTAAGCTGAATGTCTGTTAGACCAAGTGACTTTTAGGGCAAGTGATGTTTAGGGTAGGTGATGTTTAGGGCAAGTGACGTTTAGGAAAAATGACGTTTAGAACAAGTGACTTTTACGCCAAATGACGTTTAGGGAAAGTGACGTTTAGGTCATGTAACATGTAGGCCAAGTGAGTTTTCGGACAAGTGACATTTAGGGCAAGTGAGTTTTAGACCAAGTGACATCTAGGCCAAGTGACGTTTAGATGAAGTGACGTTAAGGCCAAGTGACTTTTAGGGTAAATTACTTTTAGGGCACGTGAGGTTTAGGCCAAGTGATGCTTAGGTCAAGTGACAGTAGGACTGTATTTATATTTTAGGGCAAATGAAGCGCTTCGAACAATACTACTCGCAGAAAAATACTTACAACACTGTTGTACTTAACTGTTGTTTTGTTCCTTTAACGGACACGTGTTATTCCCATGGAACCTGGAACGATTCCAGTAACAAAGAAAACATGCAGGAAAGATATGACAAACACAAAAAGGAATGTGAGTTCAGCAGGCGGACAAAACAAATGAATACAAATCGATCTAAAGAAAACTGCGTTGCAGCCTGCTTTCGACACACAAGTTTACATTCCGATAACTTTTCGGGGCAAAATAGAAACAAGCTGTAATTCCATACAATATTCCTTCTATATCTCACACATTTTTAATTACAGGCAACATGAAAAATAACGTGATCAATTTGCACGCCCTCGTTGAAAAACAGAAGGAACGTGTGTTGAAAGGAGGACCCATTTGTGTTCCCGCCAAATGGTCAACTGTCATATAGTCTGTCAAAAAACTGTACTGTCATTTGAAATTAATAAAATAACCTCAGTATAAATGAAAATGGTGAAAATTCATCATGCAGTGAAATAAAGAATATTAAAGATAAAAAGAAAGAATTATAAGAATTTTTATGTAACTTAAATTGTGAGGCTAATGAACACAGGAACTTCAATTTTTATCGCCGAATATCGGGGGAACACTCAGGGACTCAAGAAATTACTCCTGCATACACCCAGCCCACAAGAATCAGTGGTGCAATGGACGAGATCTCTCCTCGTGAATAAAGCAAAGTATATAAATCCGCTGAACAACGATTTCCTTACAATCCTTCTGGTTTTGCAAACTTGTAGGATAGGAGTAAAATGCCGTGTGATAGGACATTGATCAAAACAGTCCGTTTTCAATATTTAGTCATTTGATCAAAAATTAAATTTAATGTGTGACATGTATTTAGACTTAAAGGCGATGCATAACATTTATTGTATCGAAGCAGGTAATATTGAATTGTACTTGAGATGAACAACTGGCAAGTTTTTATGTTCATTTTGTCAAAAGATACTAATTTATAGGTACATAAATTTGGTCATAACCTAAAGTACTGAGATTTAATTGTAATTTAATACGGCAACAAGTGCAAGAATTTTAATAATTCCTGAGTATATAATATTTGATCTAAATATGTAATCCTATATTTTAAAAGCACCCACCTTTATATATGTATATATACATACATACCCTAAATAAGTATATAGAAATAGCATATCACGTTTCCAGAACATTTTGAGATTAACCTGTAGGCCTACATATCTCAGAACCACTAGATTCGCACTTTTGGCCGTATTCTTCCCAAGGCATGATTTATGCCGCCACTATATATTTTTGTTCTTCTCGGTGCAACTTATATTGCCATAGGATTTTAGGCTAGTTTTTCATAGCCATGACTTCTGAAAAAACATGATGTCGCATAAAACCACCTAATCAATTTGATTTTTCAACATTTTAATTTCTGTTGCAATATTTTCTTCCCTCAAATGCAGAAAACTGTTTTCGTCCACGGACTCGCTGAATAAGGTACCTGTACAGAATACGGACCAGTTTTCAATATGGCCCAGTTCTCAATGTGGCCCACTAGTTGCCATTGCGTGATAATGCCGATATCTATGTGGGTCGATACACACTAGTCTCCCGTATGAAAATACAACGACCATAAATACCTGTATTACTTCATTCGTGTGTTATATTTGTAATATAATTAATGATTTAGGCACACACAATTTTAGAACCTTAAGCGGGCCATATTCGGTACAGTTACCTTATAATAACACGTGAACCCGTCACTTCGTTCCTGCCAGGGCATACAGGCAGGCAGCGCGCCTAAGGACGTTCAAGTGGCTAAAATGTATAAATAATTTTATATTCGTACGACAAGGTATTAGCTTTGTAGACATAACTTGTAACTACATTTTCAACTTGCGAAAAAAAAAAAAAACAGCTCTCACAGTTTGACTCTCTTACCAAGAGGAAGTCTGCACCGTATAAGCAGGTCCTAATATGCTGTTATTAATAGCGTATGTAGAGGTAAGAACTTCGCCAACACCTGGAGGCCCTTGTGCTATCATCATGAGCGATTCGGTAATAGGGAAGAGCAGGCTCGTAGCCAAGGTTGGCTAGAGGGGTAACGCCCGCTAAAATGTTTTGGCCCACTAAATTTTGCGTATGTATTATATATGTTCTTACTCAGTGTCTTCAGAAATTGGTTACCTGGAGCCTGCCCACTGCTATAAGCCCAGCTACGGGCCTGTGCAAGAGTCTTCTACTACCATCCTCGATTGAGGTTTCACTACTTACTTCGGCTGAAACTGCACAATTTCACCACTAACTCCTTCTACGACGACATCAGTGCCTATTCTGTGACAAGAACTTCAACCATATCTCCAACGCCTGTCGGCATGAGAATGTATGCTTGTATAACCCAAGCCTCATGTTGTTGTGTGTGTGTGTGTGACAATTGTGTAATCATGCCAACACGCTGTGATATAATTAAAAACATGCAAAAACTTGCAAATGTGTGGGACATCTTCTACTGTAAAGGCCGTGGTGCTTTTGACCTAAGCAGTTCTCTGACAATTATGTTACCCATCGACATTAGATGTATAGTTGCAAAGAAAATTCTTCTACTACATCGTATAAATGTGTTAAATGTGAAAAGCTGCTTTCGCGCAAATAACATTCATTTATGGCACCAAAAGATCTGTCAGAGACTCTGTCCGTTTACTAAGAAGCATGCAGACTGGTACACACTATTAAAGTTAATGCATGCAAAAGTTGTTTTAATTACTAAAGAAACAAACCAACATAAATTTGTACTGTTTGGTAAACAGTGGCATGTTAAGCATAAAATAAAAATAAGATTTTGTATTTTCTAAGTTTCATGTGATTTATGCAGTAGTACGAAAATAAAAAATAACTGTAATGGAAGACGGCAGGTTTTATTTACCTTAGCGAATTATTAAATATGATTTCATTATTATGCTATATTTTATACTAAATTTTTTCATAAAAGTACTTTAAAAGCAATGCGAGATACAGTACTTGTATATTAATATATTCTACGAAAGTAGGATAGAGTGGCCAGGTATGTAGCCAATCATGTGTGACGAAATAACAATATAAAATTACATTAAAAAACACTGTTATTGAATTATCAGACTAAACATGCGAATGGTGGATATGAAATTAAAAAAAAGCTTTCAATAAATAAAATGTAATGTAAAATAAAAAAACAATTTATACATGAAAAAGTATTTTCAGTATGTATGCCAATTGATTTTTACGATAATTTCCGTCCCTCGATCTGACTCAAATACAGCAGGATCATCTGCCTTCTTTAAGGAGAGAGATTCATAACCCTCGATGTCACTCGCCCACTTTAAGTGTGTTCACGTGGCAAAAACACATAATTTTGTATTTATACGGCATAGTGTTAGTTTTATAGACATTTATTTTGCTACATTTCCCTCTTGTGAAACTTCCTTAGCTCTCATAGTCTTCCCATTGCGGCAGGTCAAAGTTAAAATTTGCAAGTTGCGGGAACATGCTAACAGCAAAAACCAACTGACTTATGCGAGTGAAATAATCTACATTGAGGTTAGATAGTATGGGTAATATGCTAAACGATTTAAAATCACACAATGCAATTTCATTGTTATTTTTTAAATCTACAAATAACTGTTATTTAAATTTTCTTCATATATGATCATTTTTTAAAAATACAAAGGGACTTGGTTGTGTGGTTTTAAATCTTTTAGCATATGACCTGTATTATCTAATTTCAGTGTAAATTATTTTTTTTCGAGTAAGTCAGATGGTTTTAGTTATTAGCATGTTCCCGTAACCTGCAAATGTTGACAATGACATAGCGCTATGAGAAGACTATGGGAAATAATAATATTTTCATAAATGGAAATTGAAGTCACAAGTAACGTCTATAAAACTAACTCTATGTCGTACAAATATAAAATTATGCACTTTTGCCACGTGAATGCTCTTAAGGACTTCAAAGAAATAATTCCAATAAACTATAAACCATTAAATTTACGATAGTAAAGGTAACATCTCCAAATACTCTGCATGGCATATGACTCATATAAGCATTGTAATACTGCCACTGGCTAGTAAGCAACACAAGAATTATATAATCAGTTAATAGAACAAGTGCAGCGTCCCTGTCGATCAAATCGAGAACCAAGTAGCAGCGCCTTTTCAACGACTTTCAGTGGCCGAGTAGAAGATTGCCGAGTGGGTCCGAACATGCTCGAGGCGCCACAACCAATATGGTGACTTCCATATGCCAGTACAAAGATGTCAGCTGAGTATGCTTGGTACCTGTACCAAGATGGCGGCTCCCAGGAATTGTAATCAAATATCCGTCGAAAAGTTGTTGGTAACAAAGATAGCAGAGACATAAAGTAAGTGACGAGATAAATGGTCAATCTCAGAGATCATGGCCAAGAGGATTTTTATTTTTTTTAAACTTACAAAATTTCAACAAAATTTCTGATTTTTTTTTAAAAATGTCTTTTTTCTAAATTTTGAATAACTAAAAAAATTTTAATTTTCTTCGAAATTTTGGATTTATTTTTAAATTTCATATCTTTTTAAATTGTTAATTTTTCATGATTAATTTTTTTTCTTTTTGAAATTTAAAACTATTTTTGAAACTATGGAATGTTTTTCAAAAGTTTGAAAATATTTGAAATATTAAGACAATTTTAATGCTTGATCGAAGTTTTAAATTACTTTTAAAATTTTGTAATTTCTTGGATTTACTGTTTTGGATTTTCCAGAATTTTTTCATAATTTTTCGGATCTTTTTTGTTGAGTAATGGAAAATTCGGATAATGTAATCCAAAACTTTTATGACATTTTCCAAAAATTTATGACATTATCCAATATGACAACTGTGATTACATTTAATGTGACACCTTTATCCACAATGGCTGCCCCAAATCACCTATAACCCTCAGTACCTGTGCCTCCTTCCTTTTTCTACTACTTTCAGACCTTCACCAACATCACTGCTAGATCACTGGAGAAGCATTGGAGAACGTTATTTATTTCTGTGATCTTCATCCATATGAACACCAGTTCCAAGACTGTTGTCTTGGTACATGCCATTAGTAAGCACAAGCTATTCTTTATATTCCTGCAGAACTGCTTCAGTATAAACTTTAGGTCCTTTGTGGAACAGTAGTTAACGTATACGTCTGCAGTCCCGAGTGTTGCATAATTCTCGACTTGGTCTATATCTCTAGGCAGGAACTTTATTTCCTTGGAAGCCAGAATTAATTTACCATTGTTTACATAAACACTATATATTGCATCATTATTGTGTAATGTGTGCATTCGTAGGTACTGTCGAATTTGTGTTTTGGTTTGAGAGATCTTCTGTGCGATTTTTTGTTGCGAACCAAGCCCATATCCAGTACTTCATCATTAATGTCGACTGCATCATCGGCACATTTCTACTTCCTCATACTTCCACCGTCGACCTCTGTCTTCGTCTCTGTCTGTGGGTTCAGCCTTTTCCTTTATTGTGAGCTCTTCGTAAATTCATAGTACACCGAGACTAATTGTGAATGGCTTAAATATTTTTAAGTTTATTTGTTCATGCAAAAGTCTGGACCTCTTAAGAAGTAAATACTAAGAGCAAATAGAATATATCCCCTGATATCACTAGCAATGTCCGACATTGTACTGTCATGAACAAAACTTGAAGCAGACAGACAGCACCCGAAGTCTCATCGCCCCATCGCTCCTTATTACCATACTAACACCATCGTTGTCTTTGCCAAAGCATTACTTTATGCTGCTCTGATCGAATTCCGATGTGCAGTAACTCATTCTCGATGTTCGACAATAAACTGATCCAAGCCACAGCGATACCTCCCATTATATACAAGCCAAACTTTCGTCGTCACCAGGAATCATAACTTGTCCGTCCAACATTCCGAACACAACTGCTTAAATTTACGAATCATAATGTCTGTTTTTACATTATTGTCGTACACATTTCGCAAATTTAGTTCGCCACACAAAACAGCACTATTAGTTTAGCACTGTCGCGAAGCAGTTGTTTAAGTATGCACGAATATATCTGGAATAAGTACACACAGTCCACACTATCAGTACTTTTGACAAAAAATCTGTTTCTCGCAATAATTTACATAGAGTACAAAAACTAAGTTCGGCAGCCCCTCACTAGGAGGTTCGATTGCTTCATTGTCACTGCATGGGAAATACTTCACACCATTCACTGTGAACACAAGCCAGTTGGAACTTCGACTTAGTGATTCTGAGTGCATATAAACATTCTCGAATTTAAGTCCAGTTCATCTCTCGAGCCAATTCAGCAGCACACACATCATCCCAAACACTGAGGGACCCACAATACTGAATCTAACAGTGTCTGGATTCGCGAGCAGATTCATCAGCTTCGGTTACATATACAGAAAGAATAACTTTCTGTTTGGCAGTCTCCACTGTACTGAAAAAAATATCCAATGGAATAGTACTTTTACTTTATAGCTCAGTTTTGTTACGTGCATCGAACATGTAACATTGATGTTAGTCAAGACATTGTAGACACAATTATCAATAATCTACCAGTCGAAATTCATATTCCTGGACATAAGTTTTGTGGTGCAGCTTCAATGCTATGGCAAAGACTCGCACATGATGACAATAGCATCAAAATACTGGACGAATCTTGCAAGTGGCACTACATGGCAAATTTATAATAGAGCACAAGGCTGATGAACTGATGGTACACAGAACCGACGAGATACACAAAGCACCTGGTACAGGACTTAAAAAACCGCTGCCTAGGACATCTTCAACATAATGGAAGTTAAAGTGAACATTGTAATGAGTTTGCAGTAAAAAAAAAGAAGGTACAAAGCTCAAAAATTACAGTTAAAGATTAAAAATCTGCAAATGTAAGAACTAACTGGTAACATGTAGATATTTCACCATTTAGTATAAAACGAAGAAAGGCAAGCAAGAAAAAGAATATGGCAAGCAGTGAGTTTCTACAGTTCCTGCTATGTGCTCTGGGGATCTTGGCAGTTTGATTGGAGTTACAAGTGGCATCACATGTGCAGTCAACACCTCGTCGAATAAGAAAGCGACACAATGCAAACATTGAAGCCATTGTAATGAAGTTAAAAATGGGTACATTCCTAACCTGCATTTATATCCTATAGGAGGACGAATAGTACAGCATTGAAATGGGAAAAGAAGCCATACTTACGAATATTGACATAGAATTTTATGCATGTAAACTCAAGATAACACACTTCAGGGGAGTGAACATGCGAAACACATTACCATCAAAACTCAAACAAAATGAATGTGCTGTTATTAACCTGGATACTACTAAAGGTATCGCGACATACTGGGTAGCATACAAAATGCTTGGATGAGGAGCTGAATACTACGACAATTTTGGATGTTTGCGACATCCTTTTCAAATTTGTAAATAACTTGAAAACAATATACTAACATACAACTACGACCTAGAACTATCACCATACACCAAGACTGTAATTAAATAAAAGTTTTGAACAACAAATTGAAACAAGCAGTCATATCTGTAACACTTAAGTTAACAAGCGTAGCTCGGAGATGCATGATGTGTATTTTCCATTGTTAGAGTTTGAGGAAGAATGGTGTATCGGCCTTATTTATTTTAAAACAAATTATTGACGTGACTTGGGGAAGCAGGGAGTTAGTTAGAAGTTAAATATATGAGGGAATGATCCAGAGAAAACCTTTTAGGTGCCAGTTTCGCTAATCTATTGAGCTCGGCGAAACCCAAACAGAGACTCTTTCACCTCAGAGCATGTGGTCGACAGCTAACCCCTGCAGCGTCGCTGTTGCGTAGCAAGTGATTGGCGATGTGTTGCGCCCTTGTTATGGCCATGACGATGCCAGGAACACAGTCAGCACTGTACGTGAAGCGAACGTGGCATGTCAAATTAAAAAAGTATATACATATATATTTTTAATGCAGCTATTTATACTTTACTATTCTACAGAACACAAGTCACGATACGAACAGACAAAATATGGCATCATAGAGCAAACCTCCCACACATGTGCTCCCTTGAATGTATGGGGCTGGACTGCCGAAAAAGTCGCAGGACGTTATCTAATAGTGCAGCATTGCCCGCCAATACTTACATATAGAAACAGATAAAAGCTAGAACTATAGTGCACACAATACATTCTCATTAAGAAAAATAAGTGCAAAATAATTGGAATGAGTAGATAACTGAACACTATAACAGATGCCACAATAAGTGATATGTTGGCACCACCGCAGTTCACATGCCTCATGCTTTTCACATTCATTGTAAGGTTTTCCTGTACTTACATTAGTTAAAGCAGATGTATTTGTTAATTGATATGTTCCCTGTCTGCCGCACACAATGCCAGCATGAGTGGAAGGTTACTCGCTACATGGTTGCATGGCATGGCCCTTGCAGTAGCCTCGTCGTGTCGCGAGTGCAGGACCTTCACTCGGGAGGACGTCGAGGTCGGAGAGGATAAGTGTGGCGAGGTTATTTGGAGACAGATAACACAGGGTGGCATCTCTGTAGTGGTGCTTCATCAACGGCTGTGCCAGCCCCTATAAGTCGTGCCAATAGCAGACAGATTACAGCGGAGCGACGGAGCGAAAAGATGTCACTGCCGGCTCTGGACTCATCTCTGCTGCTTTCGGCGCGCGATGTCGCTGTAGTCCCCGCGTCGGCAAAGATTCGAAGTCGGCTGCTGTTTTCTGTTCGAAGATATTCACTGGTGAGTCGTATCCCAGGGGAGTCATGGCATCGGCCCGAGCATAAGTGTCTCACAGTTCACTCAAAACCGAAGGTGGCTTGTCGATCGTGCTGTCGGTTGCAGCTCCTAACGAATGCGTCGCTCTCAGGCTGTCTCGTCATCAAGCCCGGCATCAGTATTTGTTCTGTGCTGTCAGTGGCGCCTTCATTCAGGTCAACTGCGATATATGCATTAGCTGGATTGGACTCTCCTTCCATCGTCGTTTCACCTGCAATGTTCCCTTGGGACATCGGGATGCCAGGTGACATGGTTGTAGATTAATGGTTAAGTAGCTCCTCGCTTGCCAATGCTTGCACAAATTTGTTCAGGTTACTAGTTGAGTTATCTGTTGGAAGTGTGGTGACGGCTGTCGGTTCGGTGCTAGTTACACCCGGCATCGCGATGTCAACGGCTATGTTAGCGAGGCACATTCTGTCTCGCTGCACTGATGTAGCAGGCCCCGTAATTAGTAGTAGTTATCACTGTAATTATGCATAAAGTATATGTCAAACAAGTGTGAATGGAAAGAGATCTCTAGAGTGTTAACACTAATAATAAGTATTTTATAATGAATGTATCAAAACTGTATAGAGTTAATGTACAATAGTAAAGTTGATCATGGTAGTGTATTGTTTAGTTATTGTTTGATAAGGAAG
>PNEQ01087135.1:23209-46886 GCA_003012365.1 Medauroidea extradentata | reverse complement strand
GGCCCGGCGACAATCGCTCAGCCAGACAACTATCGCCGTCAGTCGCCAGTAGTGAGCAACTTAGGGCGACTGGCAACCGACAAGCAACCATAGTTGCTCTATGTGAATGCTTCCATTTATGTCCATTAATAATAAACCGAGCGATTGTTGCCCGGCGATAGTCGCTCGGCGATAATCGCCTCGTGTGAAACGGCCCTAACAACCGTATCGGCCCAACGAGCCAATCTCGTTGAACTAGCGTGCAAAATTACCGCCGATCCATTTTACTATAGTACACTAAGCGGTGGCCATATTATTTTACTGGCGGAAAGTCTGAAAGCAAGTTTCTTGCTGACTTTCACGTACATCCGGTTAGTACATTTTGTAAGTACAGCAGTCTTAAAAGGACATTTTTAGCTAACTTCAAGGGAGGTTATTTTGTGCCAATTGCGGGGGTGACTGTGCCACTTACAATGCTTATTTTGTAATTACTTTTAGATAAATTTAAATATTAAATTGATGGTTGATATACAGACTGTCCAGTAAATAGGCTCCAATAATTACAGAGGTTGTGGTATGCTTCTTAAGAAGACATATTGGTTCTATACACTTATATCGTAAACGTAATATCTACAGAGGTATGGTGTTAGTTCGTACGAGGAGCATATCTTGCACACCAAGCTCTTTGGCACGTAATGAATGTCATTCCCTTGGCCTGCCCGTTCCCCTGATCTTATCCCTTTAGACATTTGGCTGTGGGGACATCTTAAGACCGTGGTGTATGCAGCCCCAATACATGATATGGATACAATAAGGGAATGCGTGTGATGCAATCCGGCAACAACCAGGGGTGTTCCAAAGAATGCGTGAGTCCATACGACGTAGGGTGGAGGGCAGTATTGCAATGAATGACGGTTACATCGAGCACATGTTGTGACGAGTAGTTGAAGGACATGGTGTTCATGAACAGTAACTGTAGTGCATGAAAACTCGGTAGATATTACATTTACGACCTATGTGTACAGGACCGATATGTCTTATTTTGATGCATACTACATCCTCCGTAATTATGAACCTTTTTACGAGATATTCTGCATAAAGTTTATAATACTAAAATAGTTACTTATTTTTCACTCATATAATCTAAAAATAAAAGATTCTGAGTGTCACAAAGTCATCCCAACTGACTGTACGTTGGAAGGTTTTGGAACAGTATTTTTAATTAGCACGGTGTCTTCACAATGTTATTCCGACCTTGTACGAACTCTAGTGTTTTTCTTTCTTATTTCGGCACAATGGCAACTATGGAGTAGTTTCATAAAAAAGACGTTTTTGCGAACACACTGCAACGCTTCAAACACGTGGCAGCGTGTTCGTAAACAGGTTTTTTTCTACGCAAATATCCCTCATGTGCCCATCGTGCCAACGTACAAAAAGAAAACAAACTTCAGACAGGGTCGGAACCTCATTGTTATGACGCCACGCTAATTAAAAACACTGTTTCTAAGCCCTCCAACATGGCTAAAAACGGCCTTTTCAGACTTCCGCACTTCAAAATGTACTAACCGGATGTGTGTGAAACTCAGGTTGCGACCTGCACTGAACTTAGTTCCAGACTTTCCACCAATAAAATTATATGGACACCGCTAAATGTCCCATACTAAAAACCGTTCGGCGGGAACCTTAACCCTAATTCAGCGCTTAGCTCGTTGAGGCGACGTGGCATTTGATGCGCGCTTCAAGGTCGACCTTACTGATCAGTCGCTTTTGAGCCTTTCACGCGCTGGTAGGCGGCGCCCTTAAGGTGACTTTTTACATTAGAAATAAACAGCATTTGCATTGATTTTCTATTTTAACACCACACTGAGCTCTCGCGTGTATCGGAGGTTATTCAGATAATTTGTGTAAGCATCTTTAACCGTATTGTCGTGATGGGAGGCTAGTATTCAGACCACTACCGCTGTCTCAGGTCTGTGCATGACCGAGTGTCACAAAAAGGTTATGAATGCGTAGTTCTGAAATCTCAGCTAAAAAACAGAAGTCGTGCAAAGCGCAAAGTTTCGTTTTATAGATAAAATATTTTTGACTATTGTGAAGTATGTGTGTGGGGGGGGGGGGGGCACGTCCCCCCTCCACCTCAAGTGTGCTCAATCCACCGAGGCTATGCGCATGGCTGTCCTGAGTTTAGGTTGTCCGCACGTAACATAAGTACGAAAATTTCATCGGTGGCTCTTTATAATTTAACTGCCATACTCGTTTGTTTCTGCTATTTTTGCGATAATTATTTTTTTTAAGCGAGCAGGTACCAAATATTTGGTTGGCAGTTTTGTTTAAAATGGTTCTCATAGTGAGAGGTTTTTTTTTTTTTTTTTTTTTTTTTTTCAAAACAAGAATGTGTACGATTTCGACTTAAAATTAATCAGAATTTCGTTAAGATTTTTTAATGTTTGTTGCAATGGTAGTTTGCAGTTAGAATTTATTGGTTTGTGGTCATACGCCATTGCTCATGTTTTGTAGATCAAACCTGTGTTGAATGACGAAGAACGAAAACGAACAAGAGATAACAAATATGAAACACACACAACAATAGAAAAAAAGCAATCCCAGAGGAGTTCTGTCAGTTATTTTTTTTTTAATAATTGTTATATTAGACAACAAAGAATTCTAGAGAAGAATTCTGTTGAATATCGACACAAAACAGACACAAATATAGAAACAGATTCCCAATATGAAAAAAGATGGAAATAGACAAAAAACAGTGGACAGAGGACAACAAACAATAGACAACACAACACAAGTTAAAAACAACGAAAAAATGCAACGTTTCGGGGAATGCGATCTATCCCCGTCTTCAGGCTGAGACACAGCTGGTCGGAACACCAAGATGCGAATGAAGTGGGCAACTGTTTCTATATTTGTGTCTGTCTTTTGTGTTGTCGATATTCGACTGAATTCTTCTCTAGAATTCTTTGCTGTCTAAAAATTAAAAAAAAAAAAAAATAATAATAATAATAATAACTGATAGAATTCCTCTGGGATTGCTTTTATTATATTTTTGTGTGTGTTTTATACTGGTTTTTCATGTTCGTTTTCGTACTTTGTCATTCAACACAGGTTTGATCAGCAAAACATGAGCAATGGCGTATGTCCACAAACCAATAAATGCTAACAGAATTTCTATAATTTAACAATTTGCTAAAACCTTTGTAATTATTTCCTTGAAAAAAGCAGCCAACACGATGAAGACGATTTTAAACAAAACTGCTAGACAGATTTTTTATTTCTACTCTCGTTTAGGCGTAAAAAATTAATATTGCTAAAACAAGACAGCATTACCCTATACTATTGCCACTCATTACGTTGCACATTAAATACAACGGAACTGATACTTTCCTGCTTAAAACTGTTCCTGGAAATATCCGTTTTTGTTTACTTCTATAAGAAATTAACATATCAAAAATAAGAGGAATACGAAGTAACTAAAACTCCAACATGAAAACACTTTTAAGTACCATTCACAAGCAGACCAAATTTAAAAATAATAATGTACGATTGGTAGAGGCGCGAGTATTTCGCGTATTAATCTGGCAACAGCCTAGACTTTTCAGACCTATACACACACTGACTAAATTCAAATATCCATTGGCTTCTAACCGTAACACGTGTTACCACCACGACTTGTTTAATTATTTATCACTGGCTTACAGTCAACGACGTGTTAAAACAGGCGTCGTCTTAATCACTAGGGATCCTGTTTCTTCGCGAAAAGAATTTGGCGTCACTTTGTTTCCGTGCCTTACGTACACATCTGCAGTTCTGCTTCGTGGTCAGTGATTGGATATTTTAACTATCACGAGCCTTGGGATTCTACCGGCAAATCACAGACGTGTGGTGTTGCAGGAAATTTTTTGTAATTGGCTCAGTCAAATGAGATACAGCTCTTCACACAGACACGCTGCCAATAACCATGAAGCAGAATTGCAGATGTGCACGTAAGACACTGAAACAAACTGGGAAAAACTTCTTTTCGCGAAAAAAAAACAGGATCCCTACTAATCTTAGAAGGAGTTGTGAAGTGTACATTATTGACATTCAACCTGACCTAGAATCAATACGCGAAATAATTTGGCCTCTAACGATTGGTACATGACTAAATAAACGTCTGTCCCTAACACTGTTTGGTGAGCTGTGCAGCGCCCTTATAGCGTTGAAGCTAAACATTTACCCTTTCCTCCGGGACCAAATAATGTCAGACAAGTAATTAGTGCAATTTGTTTATGTACAATAGTGTTCCGCTAAGATATAAATATTACATATATTGCAGATTTTTGTTCGTAAAGAAAAGTCCTTGACTTGTGCATGGACGGCGTTGCAGTGTGCTACGCATAATATTTTTTACGTGAAACCGCAAAACTGATGCATATTATGTTTATCCACGAAAAGAACACACTTGAAACTACGCTTCGATAATTTTAAAACTTAGCACGTTTCTTAAAAACATGATTTTTGGGTGTCTTAAAACGTCTAATGACTTTTTTTAGACAGCCGTATACTCCGAAAATACCAACTGAATTTGTGAAGTGCAAAACGAGAGGCTTACGTCGGCCTTTACTTCATACTATCAAAAAATAAAATTGTAGAGTCTCCGCTTAAAACACATAGGAAAGAGACTACAAGGAAAATCTTGCACGCCAGTTTGGTGCGCTGTGAATAGAGGCGATGTGCTTCCCGTCTCGCATAGTACTCTGGCTTTTATTGCTCCACTGTACCCAAGCGTCGAACGCGGAAATTTGAAAACGGTGCACACTCCTACTGTACAATTTATTTATCCCGGTTATTCAGTGTAAGAAAATCTAAGCGATGAATCTGCAGAGGAATTCATCTCAGTGCATTTATATTTGATTGCGAAGGAAATGCACTCGATCATATTGTCACGCGTCGCTGATTCTAGTGACGGCGCTAGAAAAACGTCTCGCAAGTTTTTTTTAACGGTCGCGTGAACCGGCTTGAACAAGGAAAACAGTGCCCGGTTGTTACTAGGAACACCTGGTATTCCCGAAAAGAATTTTGCACCAGCTTGTTTCAATATCTTCTATACAACTACAGTGTAACGTTTGTAAAATTCATAAATTGATGTAGATATTTATTTGATGTGATTTTCAAAGCTATAATTTCTAATTGAGATATTACTTGAAAGTTTGTTTTAAAAACATACTTATGTCATAGCTTCATTTCAAGTCACAGTGACATGTAAACATTTCTGTTTGGGTTAGAAAATTTATGGAATTTAAGTTGTTTGGAAGTTATGCTAATATTGAATTACATCAGAGCGTGTTATCTATATAGCACGGTCGTAGAAGAACAGGTCTGGACACTCTCCAATCTACCAATGTATTTTGTTTGTTCCGCTTGTTGTTTGGCAATAGTTCGTCAAGTTACCGAGAATGTTGTACTTTTTGGCGCTGCAATCCGGGCGGTCGGACTCAAACTCCGCCCACTTTTTTCCATTGTTAACATTATAAAGTAAATAAAGATTTCTGGAGCCTTTGTTAAAAATTTTGGGCGAAGGAAATATTTCATAAATTGATAAAAAAAATACGTTTTGTTAAATTGTTTGTCTTAGTGGGAGGGAAGTGGGCGTAGATTGAGATCGACCGCCCGGATAACAGCGCCAAAAATGTATAACATTACGGCAACTTGGTGAACTGCAGCCAAACATCAAAGGTATCAATTTACTAGGCGAGTGTCCAGACCTGCTCTTCTACGGCCGTGCTCTATGGTGCATTCGCTGACTGTCCATTTAATTTCATTACCAACCGCAGGTGCTAGTGCTGTGTTATGCAGGCGCAATAAGCCGAATTTGAAAATTGTAATGGCGTCCGTCTGTAAGACACATACATGTTAAACGACGAAGTGTTGTGCATCCTTTTGCCAAGATAAATCGGCTTCAAAGCACAAGTTTCCTGTGGTTTACGATAATTATCGATTTGAGGTTTGGAAGAAACTAATAGTGTCGTCCAGATTTACTCAAATGAATAATAATGATATTTACAGAAAATTGAAGATTTGCAGTTCTCATTTCAGAGAAAACTGTTTCAGCCCTGGTATAAAGCAGCTCAACGCAGACTCTCAAACCTAAATTTAACAATCTGCCCTCTAATGCTCCTGCATTACATTTTCTGTACTCTTGCCCAAAATTATTTATTCCCTATCCGATGATTTTCAGTGTTCTTACCCAACATTTCTCCCCTCGATTGCCTTGCCTGCTTTCATATCTTCTTAATATGAAGTCGTAACTATAAAATAACCTTTGCGGAAAGGTTTAAGCAACATATTACGCTGGGTGTCTCCTAAAAAATGCTAAAATTTGGAATTTTGTTATCCTATTTTTCAAGCACCGTTCTGTACCTATAGTTACTGTCTTCTGCCCATGTATTGTGATAGTACATTTCAGTTTTATCTGTGCACCGAAATGATTAAGTAATATATTGTCAATGATTTTGTTCATTCCTGCTATGTATTGTAAATTCGTGAGGAAATATATATTATGTTTGAAGAAAATATATAATACATTTTAACAGTATAGTGCTTACGTGATTGTTATTAGCATTTTATAACACCTTGTGAAGTAACTTAAAACCTTATTTGTTAATGAAATATTATGCCAATTAGGCCTATCACAAGCCAAAGTACGAAATTTCTTCGCAAATTACCTGGGAAAGGCACCTAATATGCAAAAAACTATTCGATTAAATCATAACAACGCAAACATCACATAACATAATAATCGATTTATTTTAAAATGACCACAAAGTATTTAAATGTATTTTCAATGAGTTGTCAGATGCCCAATGTATTTTTTTATCGCACTTCATTGAACTGCAAGTAAATTATTATATTCAAACGAGAAAAATGTGCATGTTTACTTTTAGGTTCTGTAACCTCGCCCCTATTTACACATACATAACTCAGAGTACGCTGCAAAATTATCTGTTAGGCTTTGTTCGTAACTTCTTTGATTTTAATTAATTCTAAAAAATGGAAGAATTTGTTCAATTTCTCTTATACTTGATTATTACAAACAATAACAAAAATTGTATCAGTGTTCAGCATGGGTTCAGAGAGTTTGTTTGGAACCAGCATCGTTGTATGTCGTCACACTAATTGTGTTCATTTCAGTGTACATAGTAACTTCGGTTTTATCACTAGTGGCTTACAAATTAGTAGTAATGTGCAAATTGTTGGAAGAGTTAATAGTTTACAAATGCGTGACATGATAACACCAGTGTGTTATTGAAATGTATTTATTTTTGACACACATCTTGAGAGGAACCAAAGTTTTTTTTAAATTTTCTAAGACCGATTGACGTTCTTTCGTGTACAGGTCCTCGTAAATGGAATAAGGAAAACAAATCGTCCTTGAAAGCTCTTATAAAATAAAACGTGTTTTTTAATTAATCCCACTTATCTCCTAAACCAGTAGAAATATTGAAATGATTTTTGCTTTAAAATAAATCTTACGTAAATATAAAAAAAAAGTAATTCTAGGATTTTTCGAAATTCGTCCTTGAAAGCTGTTAAAAAAATAAAATTTGATTTCAAATAATCATCTGAACCGCTTATACCCGTTGAGATACCGAGATGATTTTTTGATAAGAATGAAGCTTATGTACATATCTACAAATCAGATTCAAGTATTAATGAAATTCGAAACTAAGTAGGTGAAAAGCAGTAAAATGTTACGGTCTCCCGAAAAAAAAAAAAAATGATCACGGAGAAATACCTCAACAGTCGTTCCTTTTTGACTACCTACTCATAAATAAAACCTCTTTGGACTGTAGCCACTACAAACGAAAGAATTATCACAGCATGCCTTTAACTTTCACTCAAGTATTGTATAAAGTTTGTGGGTGGATGTGGTGGGGTTACGGGTTCGTATCAAGTGCAAGACTTTGCGATGGGAATTACTGTGACATCATTCGAGCATATTGCGCGCGTTCTTTACACTGAGCTAAGACAGTTAATTATAGTTCACTGTTATTGAGTGCGCTAGCTGTTAAATGCCTTCATCACATATTTTACCCACAGTAACTCTTTACATTACATAATTTCACGCGGGCAACGCCGCAGCCAGCCGGCTAGTAAAATATAATTTTCATGAATTATTTGGACGTTACGTGACGCAGTTGTTTGTTACTCAGGTCTAAATTCCGGGATGTTCTGGGCTCGAATTCCGTTAAAATCTGCGTGCGAACTTTAAATTTTGACACACAAAAACTACAAGGCAGATAGAATTAGTACAATTTGCATGTCGTCGTTTAAAAGGGATAAAATTGCAGTTCGCTTTCCACTTAGGTTCCCCGACATCAGCTGACATATTGTCGGTATATTGCCAAAAGTAATTAAGTCATAAATGTTATTTTGTTTAAAAGCACTATTAAATTGTTGATAGGCCCATTAACAAAAAATGTGTTAAGTTACTATACTGTGACACAACAGTACGAAACGACGAATAGACTTAAAACTTGGGCCATTGTTCGTGAACAACATATACATATACCTAGCATTTTTATCATTTTATCTGATTTTGACTTTGTCACTTTTGGCAGTAAACCGACGATATATCATCTCACTAATATCAAGTTTGGGGCACCAAATATGTTTCCGCGAAACCTTTTCCCAGTGAATCTTTGTAATGGCAATAAAGTTCAAATGAATATTTTTAAAATATATAATTGAGGGCACTGTTACCAATGGTTATGCACAGGGTAAATCAGATGCTTTTCATTCGATTAACCTCTTAATTTAGGTGTCTGTAACTATCCCATAACGTCAAACTGGCAGGATTATTAATAAGGTCCAGACGAAGTCGCTGTTAGTGGCAGGGACAAACTTAAGACTACTTTTCGTGTGACCAGCTATAGATACTTATCCTGCTGCAGAATAAGTTAAACTAGCCGCTTGGACATTCTAACACTTGATGACTGAAGTACCAATCTTGTGTACAAAGAGGTTTCTCAATTAAAGTAAATATTATCAGTTACGAATAATACTCGCGAGCAAAGCCGCGGGGGACTGCTAGTAATATATAAAATGAAGTGTCCTGACTGACACACTCACTCACTCATCAACGCACAGCCCAAACCGTTGGACTTACAACCATGACATTTTGAGGGAAGCTTCCCTTTGCCCCGTAGGCACCCACTTAGAATGAATTTTTTGAAATTTGATAATTAAGGGGGTGAGAAGGGGTGAAATGTGTTTTCAAAGAATCCCTGATATCTCATTAACCGGGAAAGCTATCATAATTTTATTTAACTTCAAAATTTTGCCCAAACAAACGCATATTTGCGAATTTTTCGATTTTGCGATATTCGAAAATTAAGGGTTGAAAAGGTGTAAAATGGGATTTTCAATCAGCCGTGATTTCTCCTAAACGATTTTAGATAGTGAGGTGATTTTTTCTTTAAAATGATGCTTAAGATAATATCTGAGAAGTGTTTTTAGATTTTTTTCGAAATTCGTTCTTGAAAGCTCTTAAATAAATAAAACGTGTTTTTATTTAATCTCACTTATCTTCTAAACCAATGGAGATACTGAAATTATTTTTGCTTTAAAATAAATCTTACGTAAAAACAAAAAAAAAGTGAATTCAGGATTATTCGAAATTCGTCCTTGAAAGCTGTTTTTTTTTTTTTCAAATAATTATCTGTACCGCTTATATTCGTTGAGATATCGAGATGATTTTTTGATAAGAATGAAGCTTATGTAAATATCTACAAATCAAATTCAGGATTATATGAAATTCAAAAATTTAGGATGGGAAAAGAAGTAAAATGTTACAGTCTCCCGAAAAAAGAGGATGATCATTGAGAAATAATTCAACAGTTGTTTATTTTTGCCAACCTACTCATGAATAAAACCTTTTTGGACTGTAGCCTGTACATACGAAAGAATCATCACGGCCTGCCTTTAAGTATTCACTCAGGTATTGTATAAAGTTTGTGGTGTGGGAGGGGTGGTGTTACGGGTTCGTATCCCGTGCAGGACTTTTGCGATGGGAATTACTATGGCATCATTCGAGTATATTGCGCGCGGTCTTTACACTGAGCTAAGGCAATTTATAGTTCACTGTTATTGAGTACGCTAGCTGTTAAATGCCTTCATATATTTTATCCAGAGTTACTGTTTACATCACATAATTTCACGCGGGCAAAGCCGCAGCCGGGCAGCTATTTTATAGAGAAATATAGATGAATTAAAAACAAAGATGTACTGTAATTAAAGTACGCTCAGCGAAGTGGACCGGATAAAGCTGTTTATATTTGTTGTTTTAAAGATATACAGAGAATATAGTAACACCATCAATTAATACGTAATTAAAAGTTAGTTACTCTTTTCTATTTTACGCGCGTGCGAAGCCGCAAAGGAACAACTAGTATTGTGTAACGAGGGTACCCGAGAGTCACACAGAAAAATCGGTTATGTGTAAGGACACGTGTTTTTCGCGAAGATAATTTTGCCTCACTTTGTTTCGGTGTCTTACGCGCACACCTACAATTCTGCTTCATGTTTATTGGCAGCGTGCCCATGATGTGAAGAGCCGTATCTCATTTGACTGAGCCAATTACAATAATGTTCCTGCAACACCACGTGTCTCTGATTTGCCGGTAGAATCCCAAGGCTCGTTAAAGTTAAAATATCCAGTCGCTGACCACGAAGCAGAACTGCAGATGGGCAGGTAAGGGACCGAAACGAAGTGAGGCAAAATTATTTTCTCGAAAAACAGGGGACCCCAGTTATGTGGTTGCAGTAATGTGTTTTTTGTCAATATGAACACCAACATTTTTTCGCAGTGGTCACATGGTTTTTGTAGTCAGTACGGGCAGCAAAAAGTGTATCCGGTCACCACGGAAAAAAAAAAGTTGAGGTCAATAATGACAAAACCTTTTGCTGTGGTCAGAAAGTGTTTATTCGATGCAATGTATCGCACCTTGGATACGGACGTTTTACAAGGCGCCCGTAGGTATCTGCTTTACCCGGAAGAAGTCATGGATAGAACTGAGAAGTGTCGTATATGAGGGGGCGGGGTAAACGGGAGATCCCCGAGAGCCAGCGGCATCGTCCGGTACGATTCCGACATGCGAAAATCCTCGGACCGATCCCGCCGGGGATCGGACTTGGATCGCATACAAGCACTGAGAAAAACTTATTGTTTTAAGTACCATAATTCCGTTAGTAAAGGAGCAAAATTCCGGTTTGGTGATCGGTAGCATTCAAATTTTTCAAATGGGGTTTTGAAATCATTCCCCTAATTTTATGTGTTAAATCTTTTGTTGTTTACACATTAAAACCCATTATATTTTAAGCTTTTCTTTAAAATACATAGAGTGGGACCTCGGTAATACAAACCCTGTTAATACAAAGTTCTCATTAACAAAAAGTGGTTTTCTTTCCCCTTGGAATGAGATAAGAAACTCAATATTACCGTACCTTTGATGCTCTATAAAAATTTTATGTTTTGCATAAACCAATGTAACTTAATGCCAAGATTACTTTTAAAGGTAGCCATTGGCATGGTGATAACGTTTGTATTTTGGGGATAAACAGCCTAAAAAATATTCACAGAATTTCTAGTATTTTTTAAAACTCCTGTTAATACAAACATCATTATTACAAACTGCACAATTTTTGGTCCCCTCAGGTTTGTATTAAAGAGGTTTAACTGGAATATGTTAGTAATTAAATTTATCTCATGTTCGTAATAAAGGGTAATCACTTTCGCGGACTACGCACCGTAAGTGCTAAGAAAGGAACAGGCCAAAGTTTAAATATTTTTTTCGCTAGGTAATATTTGTTTATGGAGTGTAGTTGTATTCTTAACCGTATCTGGCTTATATGCGGAAACGTAATAGTCGATTGAAGATCGCCTTATTTAGAGCCGTTTTCACGTCTGTTTAAAGTACTGGTTGTCCGACCAAATGATAAATTCAAACGAAACTTTTAACTACTGGTTAAGACAATAGCGTTTCTGAAATGACCTCATCCGTTAACGAATGTTGCGATTAGTTAAGTGCTGGTTAATGTAAATTTGACAACCGTGCAGTGATGTTTCACGTTGTGATTGGGCGTTGAATCGTTTTTTATATTCGTTAACATTAGCTTGTAAACAATGGACGAAAGAGGTTAAACGTGCACGTCCCGACAGTTTCATTGCCTCTGAAAACGAACTTCTAATTACCCCAGTTTAAAAATGTTCTCATATTGTGGAATGTGAAAAACAAACGCAGTGACGTGGAAACAGAAACAGGAATATTAGAAGACAGTTGCAGCCAAGTTCTTTCGGGCGTGTCCACGTACCGACAACATTTTAAAAGGGAAGTACGAAAACGTAAAAAGATCGAGACGAAAAGAGAATAGCGAAGAATGTATGCAATTCTTCATGGTGTGATGTGAATTGTCACTGAAAATCACTTTAACATATTTGTACGAGAAAGTTCAAATTTCGTAATAAACATGTACGAAAGTAAGCAGACCTATAATGAAACTTCTACCGCATCTACAAAACGTTTAAGGACACCATTATATTTAACTAAAAAAACATTTTGGCATTATATTTAATCTTACGGGACCTGATTATTAATGGCACGTCGATAACTGTTTCAGGCTATGTTTAGTGTTTAATTTGTAAATATATATATATATATTTGAAAATAGGACAGTTTGTTAAAAAGTTGCTTTTTTTTCTTTTTTTTTGAAATGACACATTATTTTAAACACTTTTATGTATTTCTGGAGATGTAAAAAATAAAACAATGGATGATTTTTATCCTAATTTTTGGGCAGAATCATATAACCCGCAATAATTATAACCATATAATATCTCTATATCTTTATTCTACAAAAAAATAATGTGACATTTATCACGTTAAAAATATTTATATAAGATGTCACAAAACTGGGCAAGAGGACAATCTTTGGCAATGACTTACACTGTCGCACCGAGGGAGCTACCGAAGTCGGAGTGGTTTCACGTAGTATTGCGAGCAAACCTCTCATGAATGAAGCCAAATATTAATTGAAGACATCTTTTCAGTAATAACAAGCTTTGTTTCAAATTTTGTGGGGTTGAAAATAACTGCGTTTTTTTCGTGTGCGAATCGTTGAATGAAAAACTGCTTGAATGTAAGTTATGTTGTGTTTAATTTTCTTTATGTCCTAGCAAAAAGTCGATTTATTTTGCATATTTACTGACAAAAGATCAATGGACCTTCTTAGTAATCCACGGTCGTAGAAGTACAGGTCTGAACACTCGCCTATCTACGAATGTATTTTGCTTGACCCCCATTTTGTTTGGCTGCAGTTCACCAAGTTACCGAGAGTGTTGTGCGGCTTGGGCGCTACAATCAGTACTGTCAGGCTCCGCCCACTTTTTCTAGTGTTTACATTATAAAGTAAATAACGATTGCTGGAACCATGCTTTAAGATTGTGAGCGAAGAAAGTATATCATAAATTGATCAAAAATACGTTTTTATAAATTGTTTGTCTTTATAATAAAAAAACACTAGAAAAAAGTGGGAGGGAAGTGGGCGGAGTTTGAGCCCGACCGCCCTGTTTGCAGCGCCAATGTCGCACAACACACTCGGTAACTTGGTGAACTGCAGCCAAACAACAAGGGGGTCAAGTTTTCAGGCGAGTGTCCAGACCTGTTCTTCTACGGGCGTGGTGTAACCTAACCATAACTAACCTCTTCCTCTCAACATTAAAACAAAAACAGAAAGAATAGCAGCATACATTTTATAAGCTAAATCGTTATTAATGTTAAATCATGAAACATGTTTCTCGCAGTAGTAGGAAATTTAATATTTTTGTGTAATAAAATATCTTTACAAAATTTGACATGTACCGGCAAGAAATTCTTCGGTTCGGAAATACATATATTGAGTATTGTTTGCAATCATTATATTTAAGAAAATAGGCCGACCATAACCTCAATTGCAAACCATCTTTTGTATTGTCAGTGATATCTTACAGTCTTTACGAATGAAACTCCCATCCAATAAAAATGCACGAAATAAAGACTTCCTTAGTATAATTTCACATTTAATTAATTTTTCTCGATAGGTAAGACATAATCATGTTTTCATCTCATGGGATATGATTTATTGCTAAAGATCACAATCTGCCATATTTGTTAAATGTTCCGATTAACTCAGTAACCGGAACATCTTCTTGTGTTTAACTTAACCGTTGGTTACCACTAGTTAAACAACAGTTTTAAGATAACCATATCTCGAGAAAAACGAAACACTGCTAACCACCACTTAAATTTTAATCAGATGATAATCGGAACATAACCAGACGTTGTGAAACCGGCCCTTAAAGTCGTCCACTGCCTAAAGAAGTGACTTTGTGGGTTATGCATTCAACAATCTTTGATGAGTCCGTTTGTTCTTTGATGACGGGCTGTTTGTATATGTGTATACCTGTGTGTGTGGTATAACTTGCGTCTTCGAACACATCGTTAGCAACCGGACGGAACACGGGAGTATTATTACCTTTAATGGTATCTGGACGAGTGCTGGGTCGGATGGTAACATTGAGAGCACGAAAAAAACAGTCGGTGATTGGCCCACTAAAAAGTAACCGGAGGCTCCGATAATCTAACTCGCCGCTCTCAGCTGTATTTGGCGACGTTGCTCGATATTTGACATGCAACTCCGTTCATATTACTATCTCAGGTTAAAGGTATTCAACTGTCAAATATAGTTTCTATTTTTAAATATTTATAATGGGTTATGAATAGATAGACAGACTTTAGGTGAAAATTATTTTGCATCAAATTGTTTAAATGCCTTACACACACATCTGCAGCTTGCTTGATGTTTATTGGCAGCGTGTCTTTGTGAAGTGACGTCACACATCTAGTTGTGCCAGTCAGAATAGATTACTGCGACACCACAGGTCTGTGATTGGCAGGTGAGACATCGAGACGACGAGAGTTTAAAACATCCAATCCCTGACCCGGGATCAGAAATGCAAATGTGCACATAAGGCTTTGAAACAATTTTGTCCAATATTGCTTTCACCCAAAATCAGCAGCTCTAGATATGTAATCACAGTAAAAAAAATACCGAAAACTTTAGAGACAAAATTCAATGTAAATGACCAATAAAGTGGGCTTCTGTGAAATTTCTAAGTACCACTAACATAAATTACTACGTTTAGGGTGGAACTTCAATTCAGATTGAGCCTGGAGTAGAGTGAACTCGGAGTGAATGTATAACGAACATGGATTGACGAAATGTGTTTATGGTAAATACTGCAATCCAGATTGAACTATAAACAATAGCGAAGTTAGAATCAACCTGGACTGAAAACATACTAATGCTATCTATCGACGATAGTATGATGTAGAGAACAGATGGCAAATGAAAAATAAGTTGCTTCAAATAAAGTATTTCTCCACGAGACTTTTCACATGTCTCGTTCCGCCTTACAAAAGCAATTTGGTTTTACAAATACTTCTTGTCTTTAGCCCATTACATTAATTTGTAATTTATTTTATGTTCTATTTTAACCTAACCAGAACACATAAGAACGCAATATGACGACATCTTGGTCCTGCACGTTTTCGTCTCACTTCAGTCCGTATTTACTGTAAAATCTCAATCCGGATTCTCTACTCTAGTCCACCTCAACAAGTGGAGTGGATTATATCGCGTCACACATACTCCAGTCCACAACAGAGTGTTTTTAGTAAAATCTGAATCTGGATTTAAATTACTTTGATTTACATGTTTTCTTGCTTTGTAAACGTTTCACAAGATTCATACATTAAATTTTTAGCAATAGCATATTAATATTGTGAAATTGTGATATAAAAAATGTTGTCAGTAATTTTCACCAACTATAAGCACATGCGAGAACTAAAAACTGAGGGCGAGAAAATTTTCCCGATTTTCTCATTATTTATTGGCTACTCTAACATATTTCGCTCCTCTAAGACAATCGTAGACTTAATATTAAAAACTCGAAAAATTATTTTAGGATATTTTTTGTGATTTATCTTTAACTGGAGGCTTAATGTGCGAACTGAAGACAAGAATCGTAGTTTTTTTTAAAATTATTTTTCCCAAATTCAGAATAAAAAAGTGCAACGTTTCCTCACTATTAGAATTTGAAAATCCGAAATTAGTTTATTTTTCGGCCCACCTTAATATATATATATTTTTTTTCGGCCCACCTTTATATATATATATATATATATATATATATATATATATATATATACTTACATATACGTAAATACATACAATATTCGTTTCGTGGAAGTTTCTTCGATATTTTCAACACAATTCATTCAGTTTCATTTCGTTATGGTTTTACGTATGTGTGTCTTGTTACAGTGTTTTCGTGCCAAAAGGAAATTTTTTTCTGCTGATGGCCATCCTTCTTACGGGTTTCCATGGTTTCCCGAAATAGCTCCAGGTGAATACTGGAATGGTTCCTTAACAAAGGCCATGGCCGACTCCTCTCCCAGCTCCTGTCCTTGTACCAAGTTGTGAGACTGCTTCTCTAATTACCTAGCTGTCGATGAGACGTGAAGCCCACTTACCTTAGCAGAATAGTGTATATGCTAAGGTGTTACAAAAACGTTCGTCAGGTGGCCAGTTTTAGCAGGTACGGGTAAGACTTGATAAACGCTTGACAGCGAGATATCCAGCACTCTTGACGGTGAAATGAGGTAGGTGTGAAGCAGCGGTGGAATGCATGGACTCTAGAAGGGGAGACCACGAGAAAAATCCCCAAAAATTGAGAAGTAATCCACTATAAACAGAACTTGGACCTCCACTGCACAGGAAGGTATCTTACCACTACAACACAGCGCCTTCTATACAAGCAAATAACGTGACTGAAGTAGATGTTTTGACAGATAATTAAGCCTGTATAAGCGTATCCGGTTAAGAAATGTTTGAAGCATAAGAGTATACTTCTTTTTACCTAAAATCGTCTTGCATAAAGGTTATGCAAAACAACTTTATACTAAACGACTTTAAGCAAAATAATTTTTTTTGCGTAAATAACTTCGGGCGAAATGATTTTATGTAAAACGGGTTTTGGCAAAATGACTTTTATGAGAAATGACTTTAGGCAAAATTACTGCAAGGGCTAAATAATATTAGGCAAAACGATTCCGCTTGCCTAAAGTAATTTTGTCTTACATTCATTTTACCTAAAAAAAAATATTGCCTAAAATAGCTGTGTCTTAATTCGTTTTTTTAAGTAGCTTCTCCTGTAATTTCGGCACCTCAATTACAACCCGAAAAAGTCGTTTTACCAAGACAATTTCGCCTCGTCATTTACACTAAAGTCATTTGGCGAAAGTCATTTGCCTATAGTCATTTTGCTAAAGTCATTTGGCGTAACATAAACACATGCATTAAAATCTAAAAATATAATTTCGCCTAAAATAATTTTGCTTTAAAAATTTTTTGCATTAAACCTTTTCTCCTAAGAAAACCGTTTTGCCTAAAGTAGTTGAGAGCCTAAAAACTGTTTGTCTGAGGTTTCGTCAGAAAGATATCGCGAAAATCTAAAAGTCCTTTTTTGAGCATATACGTACGAATATAGACAATTGGTAAACGCTTCACAGCGAAGTAAATACTACTCACGAAGTTGAATTGATGTGGTATGAAGCAACTGAAATAGAACCCGAATCGTTATTGTACTTGAAGGCGAGTTGTTGCGGAGCCAGTCGGTTGTACAGACCATAACCCGCATAAGTGTACCTAGATAAGAAAAATTCGAAGCAAGTGTCAAAACTTTACTACAGGAACATACACGCGCGCGCACACACGCAAACTCACACACGAAATATAGCTCACAAACAGGAAGTCTTTCTCAGAGGAGGTAAGTAGGCAGAAAATGACACATTGAGGACTGGTCAATTTTATCTTACGAGCCAAGCTCATCGAGGACCTTTGACGCCTCTCACCCACATTCCTAAGAACTCTTCATACTCATCAGTTTTTCAACAAGTTTCAAATGTGAACGTATCATCGCCCACGTTGAGTTGCGTGGTGAAGTTACAGTACAAGACTTGTCAACTTTGCATCTCATTACTATTCTGTTCAAACAAACACGATACTTGAAGAATTCTGAACTTATTAGCATACTGTCATATTGCCACCCAGTCGTGTAGGACTGTAGAAGAAAAATTAAGTCACTTACTGCTGAATCACAGAAGTCATAAAATTAAAGAAATTATATGAATAATGTATTTAATATTCAATACATTTATAATTATGACATTTACAAATACAATAAATCATAACAAATCTATCACATTAATTAACTTGTATCAAAAAATAAGGTAGCATTAACATAATAAATATTGGTGTAAAATACCTTATCAGTTAGAGGGTTAGCACCTATTTTTTGCTCTAGTTAAGAATACTTCAGAAATTTTTCGTCGGACTAGTAAATGCTTACCTACTAGATAAAAGAGGTGTTTTGATTTACACAGATTTAAGCAGCTATTTTTGGGCCGTTCCATATGTTTCGTTTCAGGTAGAGAGATTCTTAGATTTTAGTCACCCATGTTGTACAGAAAGCCTACATTACAGGTAGAAATAACAGTACGATGACAGCCGTAGGGGAAGAAAGCTACTTGACAACCTGACTTGCTTGTGTCAGCAAGCTGCCAGCAAGTGACAATCAACGGTTTTGGAATGTCTAGAAAAGAGTAGTTCATACCAGCATAAAAATATACCTAACCTACCTCCCATACGACGGTTCTTATGCATGGAAGAGGACTTTGTTTCTCTGCAGAAACTGGTTGTATGTTTTTTTCTAAATAATAATTGGACTGTATTATACATCAGTAGACAATGCGCCAGTTGTAAGATATCAATAAAACATGCTAAAATTTTCTGAGATTTGAAAGTCTTGCAAAATATTTTTTAGTCCTGTGAAGTCAATGTTTATAACAAGTTATAGGACAAAAATACTTTTTCTAGAGCTGATTCAAAGCTGAAGAATATTTTATACATATGTCACAATTTGCATATATCCTAGTGATGCATAACAGAGTCCAATTGTAGCTTATTGTGATGATGACTGTTATTTAAACATGAACACTGCACTTAGTTTTATTTTTAATAGTATAGCTTCACTTAACAGCTAGATGGTATGTGGGAGTCCATACTCATAGAAACATTTGATAAACCGCGCGGATTTCTAAACAATAAGATATTATATATATATATATATATATATATATATATATATATATATATACTGTTACAAAATAAATATTGTAAGTCGTTATTATATTGGGGTTCATATTATTAGTTTGGGGGGTTTCGCTCAGATGGTAGCTACACTGTGGGTTTAATTAGATGTTATTTGGGCTAAATGACATTAGGACAGTTATGGTTAAACGGGCATTTACTATACTGCAATGGCAGGTACTCTGAATACAAGATAGGTTACAATGTGTTCTATTTATTTAGGAGGGGAGCACAACATTACTGATTATTAAATTATTTTATTAAATTGAGAGTTGCTGCCACATAACTAGACCTGACGACCTTACCGAAGCTGGATTGATGAGGAGACGGCGTCGACGGACGAGCACGCACCCGCCGGGGCTCGATCCCGAGTCCCCGGCGGAGAACTGCACTGTTGTTGATCGGATGAGTGCTGGTGGACGACCGCTCGACGACAGACGACAGACAGACATACCTGGTTTACTTGGTAACAATGCCTTATGTCGGCGTAATTGTCCTCAATATTGCGCCAATAAAATGGGGGTGAGGGGAGTTGCTGTCTTCCGTGGTTTCCCAACGCTGGCCTAGTTGCAGCCCGAACCTCTTTCGCTGTCCGGCCTGCCAGGCAAAGCCGCAATAATACTATATCGAAGAATTTGCGCCTACCAATAAAGGCATGTTTTAAAATTCATAGCTCCAGCTTTCATAAACGTTGGTACCTTAACGAGAGTTATGTTAAGTTTGTTTAATAACTACTGTTATAGAATTTTGGTCAACTCTGTTCTAGGTGAATTTAATTTTATTTGATTATTGAAATAAACAGTATAATCGTATCATTCGAATCACGCAATTACAAGCAGTACCAGATTATAACTACTGTAGAAATACACAAATAAAATTATAGAAAACATAGAATATATTTATGTCAAAAAGTAACTATAGATTTTAAAATCAAAATAGAAAAAATGTATTTAACTTAGGAGTGTTTCAATACTATTTTAGATGTTGCATAAAGAAATTTTATAAAATCAACATTTAATACTGTATACTATTTGGGTGCTATTTATTTATATTTTAATATAAGTTTTCGAATATTTATAAAGTTAAACAATGCATATTTCTTATTTATCTTGTGTTATGTAGGTTTACGGCACTTGTATTTGAATTTTCTCAATTAATTTCACATACAAAATACGTTTAGTAACAAATCCACGAATATAAGTACATTAATTATGAATCTAAAGCCAGTTGTAGCGCGGATGATCAAGAGAGTGGGCGAAGGTAAAACATGTTCACATAAAAAAGCATCTCACGGTCACTATACCTTGTAAAGATGAATAGACCCAATCATCTCCCAGAATTTACAATCAAGTGTTCATGTTCCTTGTCTGTTTACCGTAATATTGTAACTGCTCTATTTCACACAGTGAAAGAGCACGGTGTATCTTTAATTAAAGGTTATTTTGTTGTCCACAGTTGGCAGTATAATACACAGGAGCATACAAATAGCTGGTGCTAGCAACGTTGCGAGATTTTCAATTTAACACGACACTATTTCTGAAACAACAAAGTTTTGAAAAAAGTGTTCAATTGTTCGAAATGACGTCAAGGTTCGTTATTGGACGTTTTAGAAACATTTTGAGAAATAAAATGATGGTAGTAAAATTTTTTGGGTATCCCGTTCTGTCCCTGTAGTAGCCCATTTTGTACCCCTCCCTCAAGTCATTACTTTTTTTTTCCTTCAGAAACTTCCGCTCACGCTTGCACAACTCATCAAAGTCTGATCGCAGTCGGGTTCATAACAGATTAATGCGTTTAAAACAAACGGTAATTTTTATGTACAAGATGATTACTCAAAGCTGGTACTGGCTGCACCGTGTCATTTTCGTGAGAATTCATTTAGCGTTTTAATTGCCATTGCAATGTTCTTAACGCATCCGTATGCCTATTAAGATAATTATTATGCATACAATTCGGAGAATGGCGTTGTTTTGGCGAATCATTTTACGAACAAAGCTGAATATTTTATACAAATAGTTCACAACATCTGCTGCACAGACATCACGATTTCCAAGCATAAGATACATTACTAGCATTTAAAAAATCGTGTACAAGCCACAACGGCTTCTTTTTCGTTGCAAGTTACGAGCTGAATGTAACTGAGAAGCATTTGGAATTATAAGTGCGACGAAACTTTTCATTAAGTTCTCGTAGATGAAAACTATATGTAACAGCAATGGATAACAATTCGTATGTAAACAATGTAATCACTACATGGCAGTTAATTGCCTTGCAGAGCAGTGGCACACTAGACACGGGCGAACGTCGTTCTTAAGGGGCCTCCCTATCTGCGCTTCAAATGTGTTGCAGCGACTTACGACTGTTCTTTTAAGACGAAATTATTTAACACGCATTTATATATTTCTACGTCTACGAAAAGATCACACTCTTCGAACTATGACGCTACATTTTTAAAACTTCGTTACGTTTATTAGAAACATAATTTTCGAGCCGCTCAAAATAATCAAAAGTGGATTTTCCAGACTGCCGTATGTGGAAAAACAACAACCGGATTGTTAAAACACAACTACAGAAACAAGCGTTCGACTTTGAACTATGCTGTCCATAAATAACATAACGTGGTCACAGCAAGTCCCATAGACGATTATAGCGTGAATTATATTTACATTGCGCTAAAGTAGAACTTTTATCGTATATTTAGGCCACAATCAGTCAAACAATGTATTTAAATTCTTAATTTTCTGGACTGATGGCGGTCCCAAATAAATGTTAAAAGTTCAATTGCGACGTCACTGTAACACAAGATAATAAAATCCACAGTATGATCGAAAATTGTACACTTTTCTTCTCATACTAAAAAAAAAAAGTAAATAATAATAATAATAACAATAATCCGAATTGGCATTATGGCCTCACCTAAAAGTAGGCTCTTGAGATCACCTTTCTGCCGTGTGACTGAGGATGTGCGTGTGTGCCAGTGTGTGTGTCCCTGTAGGTGTCCCCTTAAAAGTTTTTGAACCGGTGGACAGAAATTCATCAAACTTTGTACACTTACAGTTCTTTGTAATCTTACTAGCCTTTTTTGTGTTTCGTTTACGCCTTGTCCACGGTCGTAGAAGAACAGGTCTGGACACTCGCCTGGATATTTGACCCCCTTGTTGTTTGGCTGTAGTTCACCAAGTTACCGAGAATATTGTTTTTTGTTGGCGCTGATGTTACGGCGGTCGGACTAAACTCCGCCCACTTCCTTTCCGCTAAGATAAACAATTTATCAAAACGTATTTTTTATAAATTTATGAAATACTTTCTTCGCTCACAAATTTAAGAAAAGGCTCCAGCAATCCTTGTTTACTTTATAAATTTAACAATGGAAAAAAAATGGACGGAGTTTGAGTCCGACCGCACGGAAAACAACGCCAAAAAGTACGGCATTCTCGGTAACTTGACGAACTACAGCCAAACAACAAGGGGGTCAAGCAAAATACATTGTTAGATAGGCGAGTGTCCAGACCTGTTCTTCTACGACCGTGGCCTTGTCTATATTTACACAATGGCGGCTATTTAGAAATTTTCGATCAAGTTAGATATCTAAGGAACAGTACTTTAGAATTTCATAAAATTTGGTACACATATACTGCATACAAAGCTGACTTGATTTTGTGAATTTCGTTTATTCTGTGTGCATATTTAGAAAATGGCGGCCGTTTTGTATATTTTTAGCATAGTATCACATATCTTAGGAAAATTTTTCATAATTTCACCAAACTTGATACACATATACTACATACAAGTTGATTTGATTTATGTGCATTTCTTTCATCCTGCGTGCATATTTCCGAAATGGCGTCCATTAAATTTTTTTAGCATAGTATCACATATATTACTAAATATTTTTCAGAATTTCACCAAAATTGGTACACATATACTTCATACAATATTTACTTTGAATTTTGCTTATTTCGTTCATTCTGTATACACATTTTCAACATGGCAGCCATTTGAGTATTTTTAGTTTAGTATCTCATATCTTATATTTTTTCAGAATTTTAGCAAACTTGCTACACATTTACTACATGCAAATTTCAGTTGAATGTTGTGTATGTAGTTCATCCTGTGTTTATATTTGAAAATAGCATCCATGTGTATATATATATATATATATATATATATCTAAGTAAGGTATTCCAAATCTTAGGTAATATTTCTCAGAATTTCAACATACGTGGTAAACATATACTGCAAACAAAGTTGTCTTGACTTTTGTGTATATGGGTCATCCTGTATGCATATTTAAAAAAACGGCCGTTTTTATATTTCTGGCATGGTATCACATGTCTCAGGATTTTTTTTTTTTTTTTTTTTTTTTTTTTTTTTTTTTTTTTTTTTTTTTTTTTTTTTTTTT